>SZWC01013677.1:0-15152 GCA_023375785.1 Penium margaritaceum | reverse complement strand
CCCCAAC
Source organism: Penium margaritaceum (assembly GCA_023375785.1). Taxonomy (NCBI): domain Eukaryota; kingdom Viridiplantae; phylum Streptophyta; class Zygnematophyceae; order Desmidiales; family Peniaceae; genus Penium; species Penium margaritaceum. Next base: position 15,145 of record SZWC01013677.1, on the reverse strand, counting down.
CCCCCCCCCCCCCTCCCGATGGACTTTACATGACTTGCGCCTTGCTTGCGCCTGGGATCCTTGGCTTCTGTGTGGTACACCGAGGATCAGCACGGGTCCAAGGTCTCACCGTGGGGTCGCTTGTGTGCCTTCGTAGGCATCTCCCCGCGGTCAAAGGCCTGGCGTTTTTGGGATCCTGCTCGTTGTCGCATTGTTGAGTCATGCAACGCGCTGTTCTTTGAGTCCCTCACCTACCGTGATCTGACATCAATCACGTCTCTGTCCATCATGTATGTTCATACGTGTGAGGTTTCTCGATGGATGGGGGAGTCTGCGCCTGCGAGCACCTCTCGCCAGACTGATGTTTCCGTTTGAGCTCCCTCCACTTCTTGGTCTTTGGCTCTTGATGACCCAGCGATCATCGTTGTCGGCCCTGAGACCTGTCCAGCACCACCGGCTCCTTCCCCTGTTCCCTTGCACCCCACAGGTACCCATGATCGTGTACCTGTGCGTACTCCTGTGACCGTACCGGTGTACGCCGGTACTCCTGCCTCTCTGCGTGGTCCTACCTCACCTAATCCCATAGTCAGACCCAGTCTCGTGGCTCCCACACACGCATCTCCTTGCACGGCATCACCAGCTCCTTTGCCTCAGCCCTCACCACCTATGGTCATGCCTGTCCCTGAGCCTGAGGTACGCCCCTCGAGCGCATGTTACTCCCGTGAGCCTAGCGGTCGTCTTCAACCATTGGACTCCGGAGCCCAGCGAGTGTCAGGTCCCGCACCCAGGCACTCCAATTGTAGCATCATGAGTGATGATACCGGCACAAAGGCCCTAGGCCTGAGTGTCCACACAGAGCACACAGAGGTACATCCAGCATGCCCCGTAGGGCACGAACTCATCACTCGCGAGTTTCATATCGCTTGTGATACAATACATGATCTTGTGGTCGTCAGACCTAGCACTGAGGCTTGTGCTCTTGCCACGCAGAGCTCTCCCTCTATGGCGCCTGACCCCAGCACCCTGAGGGAAGCTCTCTCATCACAAGATGCTGACGCTTGGCGTCCTGCCTGCGAGGATGAGCTTCGTGCCATCCGAGAGCACGGAGTCTACGAGCTAGTCGACCTTCCACGTGGGAGGAAGGCTATTCAGGTCAAGTGGGTCTTTCGCAAGAAATTGAAGCCGGATGGCTCACTGGAACGCCACAAGGCTCGCTTGGTCATCAAGGGGTAGTCTCAGATTGAGGGCATTGATTACACCGACACCTTTACCCTTGTCGGCCACATGACCTCAGCTCGAGTTCTGTTCGGTGTAGTGGCTCAGCATGACTGGAAACTGCACCAGATGGATGTGACCAATGCATTCCTCCATGGCTCTCTTGATGAGGAGATTTACGTGCCTCAGCCACCAGGCTTTGAGGACGGTAGAAATGTCTGGCGCTTGCGCAATTCCTTGTACAGCCTGAAGCAATTTCCTTGGCTTTGGAACCAGGAGATCACTGGCACCCTGACTCATGCGTGATATGTACAGAGCGCGGCAGATCCATCTCTCTTTATCCGACGGACACCTTAGCGGTTCACCGCCATCGTGGTCTATGTCGACGACCTTCTGATTGCATCTCCTTCATTGGAGGTTATAAAGGAGGCCAAGGTTTTCCTCAAGACTGCCTATAGGATGAAGGACCTTGGTCATGCAGCGGTGTTTCTTGGCATAGAGATCATGCGAGACCGCGGACGTCGGACACTACTACTGTATCAGGCCCGATACGCACGTGTTGTGGGGGAGCGCTTCAGTGACCTCGTCGACGTAGTGCCCATGGCTTCCACACCTCTCACGCCTCATGGGCAGGATGTCTTGAAGGTGGAATATCCCACACAGCTGGGGGAGACAGTGGATGTAACCTTGTACCTCGGTCTCATCGGATCTCTGATGTACCTGGCCACTACCGCATGTCCTGACATCACCTTTGCCGTCAACCTCCTTGCCCAGTTTTTGCAGGCTCCACGTCCTAGAGCCCTTCAAGCGGCTGTACGAGTGATGCGGTATGTGGTCTCCACACTGTACGTCAGACTCTAATTTTGCCGGCACTAGTTGGTGGTCCTTGAAGGCTACACTGACAGCGACTAGGCCTGGAGCCAAGATGGACGCAGTCGCACCGGTTACGCGTTCTTGGTTGGTGGTACTGTTGTATCCTGGTATAGCGAGAAGCACGGCTGCATTGCACGTAGCTCATCGGAGGCAAAGTATGTTGCTCTGAGTGCAGGGGTTGCTGAGGCAGTATTGCTGCAACGGTTGTTCCTTGAGCTGGGTCAGTCAATACCTGCCATTGTGCTTCGTTGCGACAACCGGAGTGCTCTTGCCATTGCGGAGAACTCTGGCGTCTTTCATGCTTGCACAAAGCACATTGCATTTGAGCATCACTTTGTGCGTAACCTGGTGGAGGAACACGTGATCTCTGTCATATGGGTTGGCACTGACATGCAACATGCTGACTTCTTGACGAAGGCACTAGCACGCAGAAAGTTCCTGGTGGCCATTCGTTCTGTTGGGCTTCCCACCTTGCCTGAGAGTGGTTGATTGTGGGGTGTGTCTTTGTCCGTATCACATCTGTCCTTGCACTCGTTGTTGTACTCGTCTCAGTGCTGCACGTGTATGGACATGCGTACCATCGGGTCATGGGGTAGTGTTGTGATTTGTGACATCGTGTCCACCTGTACAGCTTACTATGGCCACTCGGCCGTGTCCATTCTCATGGAGATCCCTGATGCGGACCCTGCTCGTACTGGTGCATCATCTGGTGGCGAACTACGAGCTTGGAGCTGACCGAAGACCATTCTAGAGCTCTGGACGCTGCCCGGGTCCTCCTGCAGTTTTTCTGCAGCACGCAGGAGTTTATCGCTTGACTGGCCATGGGCCCAGTTTGCATGTTTTTGCATTATGTGTCCACCGTTTGATGCCAGATAAATGCATGTGAGTTGTGGCATCAGGCTTGTGATCATGCACGTCTAGGTTCATACGATTTAGCGTTCTGACATGTCTGCGCAGAGTTACGACCAAAACAAAGGTTTTAGGCCGGTTTTAGAACAGATCTTGCACTGCCGGGTGCGACACCCGCCGTGCGCCGTGGTAGGTACTTATGCCATGGACCTGTCATTTGTCATTTCTCTCTGCAAATGCTATCGAAGCATTCTGACACTTTGCCTTGTGTCTCCTAGCCAGACCCTTGCCGTCCTGTGCACGACCTGTGACTGTCGTCACCGTCTGACTAGGTAGTGACGCTTAGTCGGCGGCTGTGTCACTAGGAAGCTTCCATGCATCTTTTCAGTCATGGTATCAGAGCGGCGAGGCATCCCTTGTTGAGCTGTGCAGCAGAGATGCAGCAGTGGCATCAGCAGTGAGAGCCACAGCAAAAGCTACGGTCTTGGGAGGACCCACCAATCCACGGTGACCCGCCACAGATTGCAGCAGCGGAGACACCCTTGCAACCGCATCACCACGCCACCACCACGGGGTAGCCAAGAGTTTCCCAACCCCCTCCAGCAGCAGTTGAGACATGAGATGTTGAGAACGGGTCTGTGAAGAGTCCTAGAAGCTTCACTCAGGTTGCACATACCACCCTCCCCGGACATGAGAGAATGCAACTGCCCCATTTGACCACCACGTTTGGCGTGTAAGATCTTGTTAGAAAGATCTTGCAAAACCCTACCCATTGCTTCCACTCCTGCCTCATTTCATGCCCTGTAGGCTCCAAGAAATGAAACAACGCTCTCAGATCTAGATTTTCTTTTTCCGGATTTTGGGCTGAAAAGAAAATGTTGATATTTTTTTATCCCTTTGAAGGTTTTCTTGCATGAAACCACTGCCATTGCATTCAGCATCCTTTGGCACATAATCTCTCCAAATCTTGCCTCATTTGGAGAACCTTCATGCTGATATCATCATTGTGGGTGATGACGTCGGCAACAACACTTTGCCAAATTTTTGGCTGAAACATCATTTTTGCCAACATTTCAAATCCTCGAGAAATGCCGATGGTTGTGCAATCTGATCAGTTTAACATTCTGGTCCATGCTGAGCGTTTACATGGCTCCGACTAGTGACATGGGCAAAGGTCCACCAGATCCCTCTTCCTCCTCCTCAGGGGTCATGAGCCCATGCTCGCAGGGCATTGCGGACCTGCGTAGCCAGTAGGATGAGATTCGTCGTCACCACCAGTAGCAAACTGATGCCATCGGTGCGCTCACTGATCTTATTTGTGGTCAGTCCACGGCCCCATAGCATACATCCGGGGGAGTCGGCGGTGCCATACCTTCTGCACAGCAGTCCGCATCTACACCAAGGAGAGCAGCTGGTCAGGACCCGCCACTTTTTGATCCTTTGGATGAGGACCCCGACATGCCACACATGGAGGATGACACCCATGAGAGGGAGATTCGTGAGCTTCAGGAGCGTCTCCGCCAGCTTCAGACACGTTTTGGTTCATGGTTACCGGAGATCCGATCCTTGCCTGACCCCTACCTCGGCGACTTTCCTCGTCCCGGTGTCTTCCCCATCCCTCATCCTTCCTAGCATGTGGTTGCCCTCCCCACGGAGCGACAACCCAAGGACTTTGAGACACCACCCCCACGCTATGTCAGTGATGACGGCTTGACTGTTGGGAGACTCTCTTCCAGGTCTAGGCCACTTCAGAGGGGTATGGCCCAACTATCACAGTCCGTACCAGGTCATAGACCGTGCTCAGGTCCTGACAGCGGCTCAGGCAATGCGCGAACTCCTTTACGCCATGCCGCGCAAGACTTTTGTGGACTTTTGCCCTTTCCTTGGAGTGGCCAGATTGGGCACGGGTGCTGATCCATGTGGGGGCTAAGACTTGACAGTGTCCCTGCTTGCTGCAGATGCGCACGCCACCCGCGCGGCTCACATTTGCGTCTTTCACTCCCTTTGTCAGGGACCTGCTGAGCCCAAAGCCGATTACTGGTGGCGTGCCATGCGCATCTACACGCACCTTGGGACTTTCGGAGGTACACAGCTTTGGGCGCTTCACACGCTCATGATTGGAGTTCGTCTTGAGCACGCAGACATCTTCTCGGGGTACAGCGACACCATGCTCAAGCCCTTCTCCACCTCATTTCAGCTCTTCCCTTGGGTGCATCAGCTTTTCCTCCAGGTGACTTCTGCCCGTGAGGCAGCCGTGGCCCACCAGGAGAGTTATCTTGCTGGAGTTGTCATCGCGTCGCCACCGACGTCCCTCTTGCAGACCGCTTCTTCATCCTCTGGCACACCCTCCTCCTCCCCTTCCACCTCGGCTACCTCGACTCAAATGCAGGGTGTGGCAGTCACGGCACAGGGGAAGAAGGGTAGGAAGAAGTGTAGTTCGGGCCAGCAGCAGTCGTAACAATAGCAGCAGTCCGCGGGTGGTAGCAGTGGACACACTGTCCACTGCTACAACTATGGAGGCGCTCATCGCTACACCGAGTGCCAATAGCCACTTGATTGGGCATGGATCACTAGAGGTCTTCAAGGTACACACGCGTAGCTTCTTCAGGCATCCAGTAGCATAGCCTCCAGTCGCGTTGCGACCATGACTGTAGCACTTCCCGCTTCCTCACCGCCGTAGTGGCGACCCACACCCGTGTGACCGCACCATCGCCAAGCTCTGTCATCTTATTGCACTTCGTTTTCAGGGAGGTGCAAGTGTGTTGACACAGCCGCGTGGTTCACAGACTGTTTTTTTGTCTGTTCTCATCGCTCGTGATGACTCGTGTGGGGGGCATAGCTGGCATGTGATGACGATGGGCCTGACAGTATCGATTCGTGCCTTCGTTGTAGATGATCTGTATGGTGTCTGTTGGATCTCTCCTCCTCCTTCTTGCCCCCCCTTTCCTCCTTCTTGATTGTTTGTCACTTGCGTGTTGTGTGCTGAGCACCAACGACTGTTCCATTGTCGCCTATGTCATGTGAGCTCCGACAATGTGTCGAAGCTCATTTGGACACAACCCGCACTCAGTCTTGACGTGGCCTCTTTCGAGAAGCCGCCCAAGACCGATTTTCTGTTCTGCGCTCAGGGTAAGATGCATCGTTGCACCTACCCTGACTCCCGTTCTCGCGCACTTTGCCCTCTCCACTTGGTCCATTCGGACCTTCTCGGTCCTCTTCCAGTCGAGTCTCTATCCGATTGGGACAGATACATCCTAACCCTGACTGATGACTTCACCTGGATGCGGTGGGCCTACAGCCTGAGCCAGAAGAGTGATGCCACTCTTGCGGTTTGCCTCTAGCTAGAAATGGCTGAGCGTCAGTCTCGCCACACGCTGCATACCTTCCGTTCGAATCGCGGTGGCGAGTTTCTTGGTGAGATGGATGGTTTCTTTGCCGAGCATGGGGTTTTTCACCAGGTCTCCGCTCTTAAAACGCCTGAGCAGAACGGTGTCTTTGAGTGCTGGAATCGCACCATGGAAGATGCGGTTCATGCCATCCGGTCTGAGTGCGGTCTCCCGGAGTCCTTCGTCTTTGAAGGATTTGCCTACATGACATGGGTCTAGAACCGCCTCCCGCACGGTCCCCTTCCGGACCACATTACACCGTATGAGCTTTGGTTTGGCCACCGTGCGGTCCTGTGTCTCACTCGTGTGTGGGGATCCTTCGCTTCTGTGTGGTACATCGAGGACCAGCAAGGTTCTAAGGTCTCACCGCAGGGTCACTTGTGTGCCTTTGTAGGCATCTTCCCGCGGTCGAAGGCCTAGCGTTTTTAGGACCTCGCTCATCGTCACATCGTTGAGTCCCGCGATGCGCTCTTCTTTGAGTCCCTCGCCTATTGCGTTTTGACCTCAATCATATCGCTGTCCGTTACGCACGTTCCTACGTGTGAGGCTTCTCGACAGATGGGGGAGTCTAAGCTTGCGAGCACCTCTTGCCAGGCTGATGTGTCCGTTTGAGCCTCCTCCGCTTCTTGGTCTTTGGCTCTTGATGATCCAGCGATCATCGCTGTCGGCCCAGAGACCTCTCCAGCACAGTAGGCTTCTACCCCTTTTCCCTCGCACCCCACGGGCACCCATGATCCTCTACGTGTGTCGGCCAACACTCCAGGCTTTGTGCATGGTCGTGCTTGACCTGCTCCTACTGTCATACCCAGTCCCGTGTCTCCTATACATGCATCTCCTCACACGACATCACTTGCTCCTTTGCCTTAGCCCTCTCCAGTTGTGGTCGTGTATGTGCCTACACGTGAGGTGAGCCCCTTGAGCCGAGGTCACTCACGTGAGCCCGACTGTCATCTTCAACCATTGGACTATGGAGACCAGCGAGTGTTAGGTCCCGCACCCAGGCGCTGCACTTACAGCATCGCGAGTGGTGATCCCGGCACAGAGGCCCTAGGCCTGAGTGTCCGCAGTGAGCACACAGAGGTACATCCAGCGTGCCCCTTAGGCCATGATCTCATCACTCGCGAGTTTCATATCGCTTGTGATGTAGTAGCTGACCTTGTGTTCGTCAGACGTAGCACTGAGGCGTGTGCGCTTGCCACATAGAGTTCTGCCTCTGTGGTGCCTGATCCGGGCACACTGAGAGAAGCTCTCTCATCACAGGATAGTGACGCATGGCGTGCTACTTGCAAGGATGTGCTTTGCACCATCTGAGAGCACGGATTTTACGAGCTATTCGACCTTCCGCCTAGGAGGAATGCTATTTAGGTCAAGTGAGTCTTTTGCAAGAAAGTGAAGCCGGATGGCTCACTAGAATGCCACAAGGCTCGCTTGGTCGTCTAGGGGGACTCTCATATCAAGGGCATTGATTTTAGTGACACCTTTGCCCCTGTCGGCCGCATGACCACAACTCACACTCTGTTCAGTGTAGTTGCTCGGCATGATAGGGAACTCCACAAGATGGATGTGAACAATGCATTCCTCCATGGCTCTCTGGATGAAGAGATTTACGTAGCTCAGCCACCAGGCTTTGAGGACGGTGACAAGGTCTGGCGCTTGCAAAAGTCCTTGTACGGCCTCAAGTAGTCTCCTTGGTGTTGGAATGAGGAGATTACTAGCACCCTGACTCGTGTGGGATATATACAGAGTGAGGCAGATCCCTCTCCCTTTATTGGACGGACGCCTGAGCGGTTCACCGCCATCCCGGTCTTTGTGGACAACTTTCTGATCGCGTCTCCTTCCATGGAGGCTCTGAAGGAGGCCAAGTTTGTCCTCCAGACTGCCTATAGGATGAAGGACCTTGGTCGTGCAGCTGTGTTTCTTGCATGGAGATTGTGCAAGACCGCAGATGTTGGACACTAATGCTGCATCAGGCCCAATACGCACGCGTCGTGGGGTAGCGCTCCAATGACCTCCTTGGCGCAGTGCCCATGGCCTCCACGCCTTGCACACCTGGCGAGCAGGATGCCCTAAAGGTGGATGATCCCACACAACTGGGGGAGATAGTGGATGTGACCTTGTACCTTCATCTCATTGGATCTCTCATGTACCTAGCCACTACCACACTCCCCGACATCGCCTTCGCCGTCAACCTCCTTGCATAGTTTTCACAGGCTCCACGTGCTAGAACCCTTCATGCGGTTGTGCCAGTGGTGTGGTTTGTGGTCTCCACATCGTACCTCAGACTCTGCTTTTGCCGGCAGTGCTCGGTGGTTCTTGACAGCTACACCGAAAGCGACTGGGCCTGGAGTCTAGATGGATGCATTCGCACCGGTTACATGTTCCTGCTCGGTGGTACCATTGTGTCCTTGCACAACGTGAAGCAGGGCTACATTCTACGTAGCTCATCGAAGGCAGAGTATGTTGCTCTGGGTGCAGGGGTTGCTGTGGCAGTATGGGTGCAGCGCCTGTTCCTTCAGTTGGGTTAGTCAGTACGTGCCATTGTGCTTCGTTGGAATAACCAGAGTGCCCTTGCCATTGTGGAGAACTCTGCTGTCTTTCACACTCGCACGAAGCACATTGCAGTTGAGCATCACTTCGTGCGTAATCTAGTGGAGTGACACGTGATCTCTGTCATATGGGTTGGCACTGACATGTAGCGTGCTCTTCTTCACTTCTTCTTCACAAAGGCACAAGCACGCGGGAAGTTTCTGATGCCCATTTGTGCTGTTGGACTTCGCCCCTTGCCTGAGAGTGGTTGAGTGTGGGGTGTTTTTGTGTCTGTATCACAACTGGTTCTGCACTTGGTTTTGTACTCGTTTCAGTGCTGCACATGTATGGACATGCGTACCATTGGGTCATGGGGGGGTCTTGTGATTTGTGACGTTCCTGTCAACCTGTACAGTTCACTGTGACCACTCGGCCGTGTCCATGCCCGTGCAGATCCCTGATGCGGACCCAAGTGGTACTGGTGCGTTGTCTGGTGGTGGACTATCAGCTTGGAGCTAATCGACGATCGTCCCAAAGCTCTGGACGCTGTCAGGGACCTCCTGCAATTTTTCTGCAGCATGTAGGAGTTTATAGATGGACTGGTCGTGGGCCCAATTTACATGTTTTTTGCATTGTGTGTCCACCGTTTGATGCCGGACACATGCATGTGACCAGTCGCAGCGTCCGGCTTGTGATTTTGCATGTCTAGGTCTAGAAGGCATAGTGTTCTGACATGTCTACGTTGAGTTACGGCCAAAATAGTGGTTTTGGGCCGGTTTTAGGACAGGCCTTGTGCTGCTGCGTGCGACACCCGCCATGCGCCGCGGCAGGTACTTATGCCATGGACCTGTCTTTTGTCATTTCTCTTTGCAAATGCTATCGAAGCATTATAACACTTTGACTTGTGTCTCCTAGCCAGACCCTTGCCGTCGTGTATACTACTTGTGAGTGTTGTCACCGTCTGACAGGGCACTCATGCCGAGTCAGTGGATGTGTCGCCAGGAGGCTTGTACGCATCTTCTCATTTGGGCTCAGCAGGGGTGATGGGGTCCGGTGGGCTAGCTGCAGGTGTCCCTACAAAAGCCAGCTAGGGGCTCATTTGTAACCTCCCCTTGTTCTTTACATTCTTTGTTCCTGACTTAGCCAAATTTTTGCAAATCTTGTGTGCCGCTCACACCCTGAGCTGATGTCAGTTCGTGCATGGGCCTGTATGCCCTAGATCTTTTAATGTGGTATGAGAGTACGGGGGGGGGCTTGTGATCAACAAAAGCAACAGAAGCATAACGGGCAGCACACAAAGAGAGCGCGACACGTGACACCACGCCGGCATCAGCGTGAATGAGCGCTTAGTGACTGCAAGTGAACGCCACAAGGCCAGTGAGCAGCACACAATGGTAGTGGTAGCGGCAGCAGTAATAGTGGATGCGGTGGCAGCAACAACAGCAGCAGTAGTAGAAGCAACACCAGTAGTAACAGTAACAATAGCAGCAGCAGATGGAACAACAATAGAAATATAATCATGTGCAGTAGCGAAAGTTGTTGCGTCGAGCAGCAGCGGTGGCGGCGGCACCAGTAACAACAACACCACCTGCAATAGCAGTGGTAGCACACGCAATAGCATCAGCGACAATAGCAGTGACAGTTGATATGTAGTGCAGCAACAACAGTGACGACAGCAGCAGCAGTAGCAGCAACTGCAGCAACTGTAGTCGTCGTCGCAACTTTTGTTGCCGAAGGGGTATGGCAGCCCCTCCTCTAGTCTCTCTGAGGGTCCGTTGGAGGGACGCCCTCTTAGGGCCCGACCGAGCCTCATCAGAGGATTCCCTCAAAGGGACCCTAACGAGCCCCGTAGAAGGCCCCGTAAAGGGGCCTCGTCGAGCCCCCACTGAGGAGCCCACTCGGAGGGGCCTTGTCAACCCCGTCGACCCCATCGGCGTCGTCGGCCGACCAACAGAGGGGCGGGTTTAGAGGGGCGGATAGAGCCCCCCTCTCTTTTGCTCTGTCTTGCCTCTCACAGCGCCGGTGACCAGTTCCGGAGTTGGGAGCTCAGCTTCCAGATGTGGACATTGGGCAAGAGCTTGTTGCCCTACTATGTCCTACCATTCGACTCTATCCAGGCCAACCAGGTGTATGACGCTGGTCGCGCCATGCGTGCCCTCATCCTTGTGGCCCCTCCAGCTGCACGTATCGCCCTTGAGCCCTTCCTCGGCAACCTCACCATCGGCGCTCTCCCTGGCCCGGCAGCGGCCTGACACGTACTCACGCGCCCTCCTCGCTTGTCTAGTGACGCCGAGACCAGCCGCCTGATCTGGGAGTTCTGTCATTCCTGAGTCACGTGACCTGAGGCTCCGGTCTAGAAAACAGCGCCGACACAATGGCAACTGCCGACCGTCCAAGGGAATTTCACCCAAAGATCACGATCACCACCAATCAATCAAGTATGCCTCTGGTGAGACCTAGTTACCCAGGTGCTTTCGCTCAAGGTCTTAGGGGCTCCCGCCCTCTAAGCCTTCTTCTTCCTTGGTATGAGAGCCCAAAAAATTAAGTCAGCACTCTCACACGAGCAAGATTACAACCACCTTAGTAGTTCATATCAAGCTAAGTCTCAAGCGCAGAGCTCAAACAAGAGACATCAAGTGAAGGAGTAGTTGAGACAATGGCAAGTACAAGGCATAAATAGCTGAGGATTGCTATTGGCAACCGAAGCGCGTGTGCCCTGGCTAAGCCGAAGCGTGCGCGCCTCGGCTGATGTCACTCCTTAAATTAAGGAGGTCATCCCCTCAATCAAGGAAGCCATCCCCTGATCCAAGGCACATCTTGCATCTTCCAATCCGACCGTTGGATCAGCCCGAAACTTGGTAAGCTGACAGTTTGACACCTGTTCTTTCCATCGGCACGGTCAAATTGACAATCTGAACAGCCATCATCAGAAACCCAGGGGACTTATCCTTGAACAAGGACAGAGCATGCCTGGTCTATTGGACCGGACCCAGGGGACTAGCTCCACATGAGCAGTGCATGCATGGTCCGTCCACTACTTGCCAATTCTGGAGACTAGTGGCCAAGGGGCATTCAAATAACAACAATCTCTCCCTTGCACCTCTGGCCACTTGTCCTGTCTTCAGTCTTCATCACTTGCGCTCTTCATGCCGATACCATGTCTTCCTTCGAGGTGGAGTTCTCTGTCAAGGGGTTTTGTCAGCATGTATGCCTAGTTGAGCTTGGACGCAACGTGCTCCAGCTCCACCACTCCCTTAGCGACCAGGTCGTGACTGAAGTGGTACCGAACTTCTATGTGTTTAGTCCTCCGCGTCAAGGTGCCGTTTTTGGACATGTCGATGGCAGACTTGTTGTCCACCTTGACCACCGTTGCGGCCGATTGAGGTGCTCATATCTCCTCGAGCAGGCTACTCAGTCATATTGCCTCCTTGCACGCTTCCGCTAGAGCGATGTACTCTGCTTCGGCTATGGAGAGGGAGACGCAGTCCTGCTTGCGGCTCGCCCATGACACGGCTCCTCCGTTCAGTACGCACACGTAGCCCACCATGGACTTGCGGTCATCAACATTCCCGGCCAAATCTGCATCGGTGTACACCATGAGCCGCAAGGATTCCGACTGTGGCACCCCACCAAACTGGATGCCCAGGTGCCGCGTGCCCTTCAGGTAGCGGAAGATCCACTTCACTGGTTGCCAGTGTTGTGGCCCAGGGTTGGCCACATACCTGCTCACCTGCTCCACAGCGTGGCAGATGTCAAGGCGAGTCGCGACCATTGTGTACATTAGATTGCCCACGGCAGACTGATATGGCACGCCTGCCATGTCGACCTACTTTGCTTTGTTGGTAGGAGCAGCAGCTGAGGTTAGGATGCAATCTACAGCCATGGGGGTGCTGACGGGTTTGCAGTCCTCCATGTCGTACCGCTTGAGAATGTGGTCAATGTATTTGGTCTGGCTGAGCCTGATGGTGCCGGTTGAGCAATCCCGCATGACACTGATGCCTAGGTAGTACTCAAGAGGTCCCAGGTCTTTCATATGGAACCGGTTGCTCAGCTGCATCTTGATGTTCTTCAGCAGCTTTGTCGATGATTCGTAGATGATGAGGTCATCAACGTAAAGAGCCACCAAGACGAGGCCATCCTCGTCCTCTCATATGTACATAATGAGGTCGTTCTCGCAGTGACCGTACCCGGATCCCTCAATGAAGGCGTCCATCTCCTGGTACCAGCACCTCGGGGCCTTTTTCAGCCCATACAATGACTTGACAAGCTTGCAAACATTTCCGGGTGGTGCATCCACCCCCTAAGGCACCTCCATCAGGACTTCTTTGTCAAGATTTCCGTAGAGAAAGGCAGTCTTGACATCCATCTGGTGAACCTCTAAGTTCTTGGCCGCTGCTGTAGCAAGGAGAGACCGGATCATCGCAAAGGTGACGACGGGCACGTACGTCTCATCGTACTCGCTCCCCGGCCGTTGCGCAAAACCCTTGGCCACCAGCCGCGCCTTGTGGCGGTCAATGGTCCCATCCTGCTTCGGCATCTTGACCATGACCCACTTGCACCCTACAATGTGGGCGCCAGCGGGCCGGTCCACCAACTTCCACGCCCTGTTCTCCTTGTGTGAGGCCAATTCGCTTTCGATGGCGGCCTTCCACTTGGCCCCATCCAGTAGAGCAAGCATTTGTGCCACTGTGGACGGATCTCCCTGAGCCACGAAGGCATAAATCAGACCAGTCCATTCGCCGGTTGTAGCATCGTACTTCCATGGCGGGATAGATAAGCGCGAGCTGCGCCTTACTACCTGCTGCTGCAACGGCTACTGCTGCTGCTCCTGCTGCTGCTGCTCTTGCTGCTCCGGTTCTCTTACCACAAACTCTCCCTCGGTGGAAGAGTCCTCATCATTAGAGGAGGAGGAATCTGAATCAATGTCAAAGTCCTCTGTTGCGGCTCTCCGTGAAGCTACTGCTCCTCTTGCCTCTGTTGCCATGCTACTGCTCCACCCCTGTGGTGCCTCATCACCTGTCTCCAATAGAACCAGCCATTCACCCGGCTTGGGCACTGGCTCGTCCTTGAACTGCTACTCTGCTCCTACTACAACCTCGTTGAAGTCCATGTCCTTACTGCAAATCACTTTGTTGCCTTGTAGGTCCCAGAGCCTTTCATACCCCAAGAGCAGGCATTTCTTGGCCTGTGGATCCAGCTTACTGGCACCCTCCCTCGTCAGCTTCTTGGCATAGGACTGGCAACCAAAAACTCGCAGATGCAAGACATCTGGCTTCTTGCCCGACCATGCCCCTTGTGGGGTCATTGGCTGTAGCTTCTTTTTCCCCTTTCCTCCAAGGGCTGATGCAGGTGTGAGGTTGATGATGTAGGCCGCTGTCCTAGTAGCCTCGGTCCATAACCTTCCTGGCAGCTTTGCTTTATACAGCATCGTTCTTACCGTCACGAGGATGGTTTGGTTGAGTCGTTCAGTGACACCGTTGCTCTTGGGCGACTCAGGTACCGTACTCTCTTGACGTATCCCCTGCTCCGCTAGCAATTCCTCACAGGCCTTGTACTCCCCGCTGTTATCACAACAAAGGGCCTTGACCTTCTTGCCGGTGTGCCGCTCAACCATTGCAACAAAGTGCTGCAGATGCTCCTTTACCTCACTCTTCTGCTTCATGAAGTACGTCCAGATTTTTCTAGTTTTGTCATCGGTGAAGGTGAGGAAATACCTGCACCCTCCGACTGAGATTGTCTGCATCGGCCCGCACACGTCAGTGTGGACCAACTCGAGAGGTTCATTCGCCAGATTTCCGTGCTTGTTCCCTTGTGCCCTTTCCTCTTAGCCTTGCCCGTGAGGCATGCCTCACATACGTTCTTCCCCTTCCCTGCACCCTCTCCCTTCCCTAAGGCCAAGCCCCGCACTAGCTCGTGCTTGCCCATTGTCTCCAATGTGGAGTGGGCGGCATGGGCCAAGCGCCTGTGCCAAGGGACTTGGCCACAGTTCGCTTCCGATGCTGTGGCAGCCTCAGCGACCACTTCAGGTTGGGTGGGTGCCACAGCTTCCACTGCTTTTTTTAAATCTGCTGCTGTTGACGGGCGGCTGCTTTCTGCCTCTACCACATGACTGCCCCCAGCAGTCATGGCTGCCCCAGCTTTGGCAGCACCCTCCACCTTGGTTTGGAGGATATAGAGGACGTCTACACGTGGAACCTGTCAACCGGCCTGAGGCAAACGGACTAGAAAACAGGGCCGACACAATAGCACCTGCCGTCCGCTCCTAGCATTTCAGCTAGGAGAAGATATCACCCTCAGGATCACGGTTCCACACTGAG
>SZWC01013676.1:66717-77687 GCA_023375785.1 Penium margaritaceum | reverse complement strand
TGTGTGTGTGTGTGTGTGTGTGTGTGTGTGTGTGACTCCACCATCTACGCTCCATTCGGCATGCCACTTGGTATCAGAGCACAACGGTACTAGAGAGGTATACGTCTACTATATCCATCCGGAGGACTAGCTCGCACAAGACGTCACTGCATTTTGCACTTCAAGACTTTGGAGACCTCGCGACCACGACGTGAAGCGAGCGAGCGCATCCGACAATCAGCAGCAGGTCTTCGACAACGACTTCGGTGATGGAGGAGCAGAACGTGCCTATGCACGCGAACCCTAAAGCGACAATGAACGCTGGCATGGCAGGCTATGCGGCAGTTGGATCAAGCCGTACGGCTTTGATGACTAATCCTGTCGCGGATCCAACGGAGGTAAACCAACCACCCCTGCCTAGAGCCTTGACGACGGAAGCAAGAAGGACAGGTGGCAGCGGACAATAGGCGCGGATCAACGAGTACCCTACTGCTCCTGGATTTCGATGTTAATCGTTTTTCAAGTTGATTGAATGTGATAAAAATTTTCGTTCATTGAATTCTACATACCATATAAATAATTGAACTTGAATTTTATGTGAAGGGCTAAGGGATTTCAAACTTCAATGGTGTTTTTCTCCATATAAAGCGTTGAAATCAAAGTACCATTTGGTGTAGATTTGACCACCAAGGACTACCAAAAAAATTCAAACCTAAAAGATCTCGTCTAATTCATAGATTTACAATTCTCAAGTTTCCATTCGTTGGAATCCAAGAGCAGTAGAGTAACTCGCGAACCATGTTTCCGCGCTCAAAGGAATCAACAACCATCTGCTCCAACAATTCAAAGACGCAATGGAGGCTCTTTGCAACGCGCGTGCACGAGAGGCGGTGCTCGTCCAGAGAAATATCCAACTCTTGAGCGAACCCAGGATTCATCCGGCCCCTCCTGAACCTTTTGATTATGCAAATTCCAAGGGACCAACGGTTCGGATCAGGTTGACGAGTCTTGAGGTGTACTTCACCACTGCTGGGGTCAACGACGATATAAAACAGATTGACCTCGCGGCCGCGCTCTTGCGTGGCACGGCACTAAGTTGGTCGTCTGATCTAAAGGCCATCTAACAATGCAGGAGCCCCATCTCATATCGCCAACTGCAGGCGTTGTACCCTTGGAGTAGATAAACCCGCAATGCCAAGACGCGCTGAGGCCACCAACCGTCTAGAACGAGTTCTCACGCACGATGCTCGCACAATTTGGACAATTGAACGAGAAGTCTGACACTCGGTACAAGCTTCAACGTCTTCGTCAGCAATCCAGCGTGGTAGAGTACACACGAAACACCGCGAGATCATCATTGGTGCAGACATGGCCCCCAAGGAGCTCTATTTTCACTACAGCAAAGGCCTCAAACGAGACATCGGACAAGCGATGGCCATTTCTTGCATCTAGAACGACTTACTGTGGATGATCACAGGAGCATAAAGGATCCACAGCATTGACTACAACGCTCGGATCCAAGAATCCTACGGATGGCGATCTCCCAACCACAACTATCATGAGAACGGAAAAAGCTAGTCGGGGGACTCCTTGACTTCGATGGAAGTGGACACCGTCGACCAAAGAGATAGGCGCACCTTTTGCAACTACGAAAAAGTCATGCGCATCACTCGCAACTACCGAAGCAAGCATCAGGCCAAAAAGGGGGGAAGTCGCAGAAAAATGAGTCGGGAAACGGCAAAGGGCAAGAGCAAAAGGCGCAACTGTTGCCCGTGAGGAGCGATCTGCGCCAAACGATCGCTCATATGAACCGCCTATGACGCCACTGACGGTTTCTGAAACGCAAAGTTCGTCAAGAGGTACGAGGACGACCAACCGGCGATACTGCTAAAAGTGTAACCCGAGGTTGCAAAAGTCGCAGAACGGTACCGACACTGTTGGATGGGGTCGCTTCTCACGGTTTTGTAAGCAACGACATGGTTTGCAAGCTGGGATTGCAGACCAAACCAGGGGTGTTTGAAGGAAAAACCTTCGATGGGAGACTGCAAATATGGAGACTCTGAGAACCACTACGACTACAAGTGGGAGATCTACGTGATGTAACGGTCTGTAGGTCGTGTCCAATGAGTGACCACAAAATCATTCTCGGATAAGATTTCATGTACCGACACAACTCGTAGGTTGACTGGATTATCGGCGACGTCTATGCGGAATTTGACGGCGCCAAGAGACAACTTCCGTGCCTGGGATGAAAGACGACAACGGAAGCAGTAGAGGTGGAAGTAGAAGAGGAGCCCATTATAGCCGAAAAGTAACAACCTGTGCAGCTGATATCGCTCAACGTCGCCAAACACTACATACGGCAAGGAGCTCGTGTGTGGCTTGTTCATATCGAGCCAATGGAGGAAGTGGAAGTAGAAACATGATTCATCACTCTCATTGGCCTCATCACTCTCATTGGCCTCATCAGCCTCATCGGCCTTTTTGGCATAAAAACCGTTCACAATGGTACCTGAAGAGTTAGCACCACTCATTTGAGAGTTTGTGGACGTCTTCTCCGACGAAATCCTAAAAACCCTACCACCTTAACGTGACATCGACCATCGCATCGAGCTGAAACCGGACAGCCGATTCACAGTTCGAGGGGCCTATTGGATGAGCGATCCCAAACTGATCGAGCTGAAAAGGCAACTCGACGAGATGTTCGGTTAGGGGTTCATCCGCCAATCCACATCACCATACGCCACACCTGTACTGTTTGTGAATGAGAAAACTGGCAAAATGAGGATGTGCATGGACTACTGAGCGTTGAACGACGCTACCATAAAAAACCGCTATCCTCTCCCACGAGCCAACGAACTTTTCAACCAACACCGAGGGGCTGGAATTTTCACCAAAATTGACCTACGCAACGGTTATCACCAGATTCGCGTATCAGGCGCCAACGTCAAGAAAATGGCATTCAGAACTCGGTACAGGCACTTCGAGTTCACGGTAATGTTATTCGGACTTACAAATACCCCGACGTCGTTCATGGTGGCGATGAACAACATATTACATCCATACCTCGATGATTTTGTTGTGGTGTAACTCGACGACATTCTGGTGTAGAGCCGCACCTTGGAGAAGCACGATGGAAATCTTCGAAAAGCTCTCAAAGTTCTACTAAGAGAGGATTTTTTTTTAAACTCTCGAAGTGTCACTTTGATCGCCGTTCCATTGAGTTTTTGGGTCACGTCATCGACGGTGGACGGATCACCATGGATCTGAAAAAAGTGGCAGTAGTCGCTGATTGGTTGACGCCGACCAACGTTCGAGACGTTCAATTTTTTCTCAGCTTCTGCGATTACTACTGGTGCTTCGTACGGGATTACACCCGAGTGTCAGTGCCTCTCTCCGGCCTCATTCAAAAAGAAGATGTGTGGCAGTGGGGAGACATTGAACAAGAGGCGTTCATCGCTTTGCGGAATGCTCCGGCCTCAACGCCAGTCCCATGATTAGCTAATCCAACGGTCGACTACATCACGGCTACGAACACCTCAGATAGAGCCATCGGTTTAGTCCTCCTCCAAGACCATGGCAACGGAGAGCAACCAGTCACATGCATGT
This sequence comes from Penium margaritaceum, assembly GCA_023375785.1. NCBI lineage: Eukaryota > Viridiplantae > Streptophyta > Zygnematophyceae > Desmidiales > Peniaceae > Penium > Penium margaritaceum. The sequence goes on along the minus strand of SZWC01013676.1, from coordinate 74,099 downwards.
CGCAAAAACTACGAGGACCGGAACTCAACTATGCCGTATAGGAGATGGAGATGTTGGCGGTCGTACATGCATTTAAGACATGGCGGTGCTATGTTGAATGCCGTCGATGCATCGTGCGCACCAACCATCATGGGCTGAAATATTTGAAGACTCAGCCGAACCTCAGTTGACGTCAAACCCGATGGATGGAGTTCCTCGAATCCAGTTTCAACTACGATATTGAGCACCGGCCAGGCAAAACCAATCCAACATACGTGCTTAGCCGCCAACCAGATCTGATCGCTAAGGCAGCAACGCTACAGCTGCAGCGAGATCTGTATCTCAAGCAGTTGTTCACACAAGGCTACAACCAGCATGGCGGAAATGACAAGGCAAAATCATGGTACGACGCACCCTATTGGCGGCGACAATTCACTCGCCAAGTGGTTGTTCCTTCGAACGATGATCTCCACCGCATGCTGCTTGAAGAGTGCCACGGCACCGGTCAAGGTGGACATTTCAGAGAAGATAAGACGCTGAAGAAGCCAGTGAAACACTACTGGTGGGACACAATGCAATCCGACGTGGCCTACTTCTGCAAATCATGCGACATGTGTCAGCGACAAAAATCCCATCGCACGCGGCCACCCAGGCTTCTGAAGCTCCTCTCCATTGTGACGAAACCGTGGACCGACATCTCCATGGACTTTGTCACGGGATTACTAGTCACACCCGAGGGATATGACGCAATCCTTTGGTTGTCGATAGGTTTTCCAAATATCCTACTTCATCCCGACAACAACCGCCATCACCATCGAGGGAACAGCGTGGTTATTTCTAAACAACATCGTATGGCTATATGGCATACCAAGAACCATCACGAGCGACAGGGACGGTCTATTCACCAGTCGTTTCTAGTGTGATCTGATAACTTGCTATGGCAGTCGGATCCAACTTTCAACGGCGTTCCATCCGCAAACTGCAAGACAGACCAAGCGAACCAATCAGACGTTTGAACAACTTCTTCGAACATTATACGAACCTCATGGGACAGATTAGGAACAAAAACTCCTGACTGCCAAAATTGTATATGATTCGGCGATCTCCACCGCAACCGGTAAAAATCTGTTCGAAGTGGTGTATGGAAAACTTCCCGCCTGACCAGCACGACTCCACAGTCAGAGCAACATTCTCACGGTTGACGTCCAACGCCGCGACTTCTACACCATCTGGGATGAAACACGGCAGACATTAGCGGCGATGAAATGAACAGCTGACCAAGATCTCAGCGACCATGTTTTTTCCATTGGCGACAAATTCTTTCTCAATTCGGCCAACATCAAACTCCACGGAGCCAACTGTTCAAAGCTCAGACCCCGATGGTTTGGACCGTTTGGAATTGACCGCATGCAAATCCCCATGGTTGCACGACTCAAACTCCCCGACACTATGCAAGTTCATCCGGTGTTCCATGTCAGCAAACTCAAGCACTATCGAGACCCCGGAGAGAACTTCCCCTGCAGGGATGTCCCTCCCCCTCCTCCTGTACAAGTGGACGAGGACACATAGTATGTCATCGAGGACATCCTCAGCCATGAAAGACGTGGAAAAACAATGTAATATCTTGTCAAGTGGCATGGCTACGATGCCATGCATAACAGTTGGGAATCCTACGACAACCTTCGAGACGTCAATCACTTGATCAACGGATATTAGCACCGTCACCCGGCCTCATCTCTGCATGCACCGGGACATCGCGGCAAAAAGGGGGGGAAGTGTCACGTACCAGACATACACGAGTCCCTAGTCTTTCCGAGTGGGCATTTCTGTCATCACACAAATAGCCCACCGTGCATCGGGACCTCGATTTGCACTCCGACGGTCGAGGGCAATTTGACCAACTGCCCTCGCCCTTTGACGAACCTTGTCATATCTTCTGAAAAAGTTCACCACTTTCGAGAATCCACGACGGTAGTCTCACGCCGTTTTTGTTGACTTCTCGACACATCGAGACATATCTCAATTTATAAAGATGCTTCTCGCAACTTCGTCGTTGATCCCCGAAGCCCCCCCAATTCCTCGGCGGAGCTTCTCAAATCCAACTACTCACGACGCAACTCCACACGTATTGTTTGACGATCGACCCAACGACTCCGACTATGCCTCATTCATAACTTGACACTTGTATATACATGTTCGATCATTTCAACACTTTTCATCGAAGTAAGCTTAACACTAATTATGAATTGCTCAAGTATCCCAACTTCTCAAGTGTGATTTGCCTCGCAACTTCTACTTGTTCATTATTCATGCTCCGTTCGGCATAACAACAATGTATGGGAAACATTAAAACTGCAGCGAAATCCAGAATAAAATCAAACTCCCACTATGAAGAGGTTCATTATACAAACGTATATTCAAATACTAGTACGACTCCACACTCTGTGAGGAATGCCAAACATGTCGGAAAATTCTCGAGTTCTTGTTTGTCGCTTCATACAGGAGGTGCACTGGGAAAGGTCGCTAGCCAGAGTTGGATTGGCCTCCGTTAAATCAAGACTGGTTTCCATCCATTTTGGGAGAATACTCTCGCACAATGGCAGACATGATTGTCAACTCTTGCTGATTCGAACCTGTTCCCTCCTGATCACACAATAACTGAACAATCATAAATCATGCACAAAGTTGTTGCAACCATACAATCATTAGAAAAACCGGAGCACCGGTTCACCCCCTCACACTGCGGTACACCTCCGTCGTTGTGAAAGCGTATGCAATGGGACTGTGTTACACCAACTGGAACATCCATGGTTCATAGGGATGGCGTGCAGAGCAGAAGACAAGGAATTGGAACAAATGGATAACTTTTACTCAGCAGTAGGTGTACTGCAATGAAAATTGCCCAATAAGTTGAGTGCGTATTTATAATCATGAGAATCCCAATGAGGCTTATGTTTGGGTCTTCAGCGCTTGAGCCGAGCGGCGCATGCGACTTCGCATCCTGAGTGGTTGCTTCAAGAAACTCCGCTGATGAGTCCCAGGGTTTGAAGAACATCCAGACGTGGTTTCATAAAAGTCTAACGCCACCGAGCAGTCGGCCAAGAATTATGGGAACATCAATATAGTTTGCGATACTTCTATTGACACGTTTGGAAAGTGGTCGAAAGTGTCAGATTTTTTGCGTCCTTGGCGTATGAGTCCCTAAACCCCAAGAGTGGGTATTCCTTTCATTACATTCCTGACCCAGCGAGAGGCGACCTCAAGATTTTTACGCTGATCGGCGGAGGGCATTTTGGCCGCCCGCACTGACCTCCACTGTTCCGTTCTAGAAGGTTCTGACAACTTCAACCGCTCTCGATAATTGTCGACGGAAGTGTCACGAAACATGTCAATGTTTTGGTATAGTCTGGTCGACTTAACGACGGCGCTGGAATTTCATAAATTCATGCCTGGATATTCTTGAAGTCCCCTGACTTCTTGACGGAACCTTTTGAAGCAGCCACTCCCAACGCGACCACGCACACGTCGCTTGGCTTTAGCTCTGAGGACTCAACATATGCCTCATTCCGAATCTTGATTTTTTTGGTGTGTGCTCGACGCACTTGGCACTTGTCATGAAACTACACTTCTTGCTTAACACAAGTTGTCTATTTTTCCCAATTCCTCACAGCAACTTGTGTCCCACACTTCATGCTTGTGAACCACGTACGTTTCGCTCAATGTAACATTTGGTATGAGAGTGCAACGTCGTTGGAGAGGCAACCAACAAATAAACTACATGGCAACAAACTCGCATGAGTCTTCAGTGCATATCCATTGTTGAGAAGCCCGCAGACCTTGCCACGACAATGCTGCACGGAGCGAGCACAACCGGCGACGAGCAACAGTTACCGGCAAACACTCAAACGATGGAGGATCAGCAGCACGCGAACACAAACACTCTCTTGACAAACTAGACAGCAACTGCAACTTTTGCGGCAAATGGCGCAACACCAATGAACACGAAGACCAACCCAGTGACGGACCCCTTGGGCTCGGCAAATCCTTCTCCCAAGCTGGTGCCCATGGGGATGAGAACTGGCGCGATGGGAGGCACCAGTTAACAGGCTCGAATCAATGAAGACCTGTACCATAAGTTGTCGGGACTCAAGAACCTCACCACTCATATGCTTAAATAGCTCAACGCGGCGATGGAAGTGCTTTGCGGCGATGACTTCACGTGAACAACACTCGCCCATTTTGAAAAAGTGAACAAGAATCCTGATGCTTGGTACAAGCTTCAACGCCTATGTCAGCAGACCAGTGTGACAGAGTATAAACGGCATTTCTGTGAAATCATCACAAAAAGGATCTCATCCTTGATTATCTCTTTTTGTACTACAACAGCCTCGAACAAGAAATCCGGCGAGGAATTTCCATTTTTGGCATCCAGAACAGCCTTCTACAAATAATCACAACAGCAAATCGCATCGACAATGCCGACTACAACGCACGGATGCAAGAATCCAACGGCTGGCAACCCCAAATCCACATTCTTTTATCGTGACGAAGGAAATTCACGGTTGATGGAAACCTCCTCAATTATAGATATTGACGCCATTGAACAACAGTTGTGCTGCACTTGTCGGAAACCGGGTCATATCTTGCGTGAGTACCAAAAACGACATCAACAAAACAAAAATGGGGAAATCCGCAGAGGAAAGTGAGGAGTCTTGAAAAGGCAAAGTGCAGGAGTAGACAACGAGGCTCCTCTTCGGTCGGAAAATTCTGCGTTGACCGATTGTCCATCTGAGCGGCACACATTACCGTAGATGAGTGTCATTGAGATCACAATACTTGATGAGGGGTACAAGGAAGACCAACCAACAATAATGCTACAAGTACAACCAAGGGGTTGTAAGAGTCATAGAACCGGTACCGGCACTACTGGATGGAGGAGCTTCTTACAGTTTCTTCAACAACGAAAAGGTTTGGAAACTGGGTTTGTAGACTAAACCAAGAGTGTTTTGGGGAAAAACCTTCGAATGACGACTGTAGGTTTGAGGACTACACAAAACTCTCCAACTACAAAGCGCAGACTTGCACAACGTAACGGTCTAGAGGAATTGCCCAATGAGCGACAACAAAATCATCCTTAAGTGAAATTTTATGTACCAGCACAATCCGCAGGTAGACTAGAGCAGTGGATCATTCCATCTCAGTATTAATGGAAGAAAATAACACCTGCTTCTGGTCGACCGACCCACAATGCAGCACCGGGTACAAAGAATAGCAGAGGTGGAAAAAGCTGAGGAAATTGCAGCAGTTGAAAAATGCCAACCGATATCTATGGACATGGCCAAGAGATATCTGTGACACGGAGCTCAAGTGTGGCTAGTCCACGTGGAGACCGGGGGAGCAAAAGAAACCGCATCTGTCGAGGCGACCACATTGGCCTCGACACCTGAGAAGTTTGCAATTGTTCTAGAGGAGTTTGCAGTGCTCGTCAAGGGGTTTTTCTTGAAAAACGTCCCTGAGAGTGGCCTGTACGTTGAAATGTCAACCATCAGATAGACCTGAAGCCAGGTAGCAGACCGACGGTGAAAGGGACATGTCAAATGAGCGATCAAGAGCACAAAAGCTCAAGAAACAGTTGGACGAGATGCTTGGGCAAGGATCCATCAGACCACCTACATCACACTAAGCGGTAACTGTACTTTTCGTGGAAAAGAAAACCAAAGAGATGCAGATTTGCATGGACTACGGAGTATTGAATGACATCACCATCAAGAACTACTATCCCGTTCCACGAGTGGACAAAATTTTTAACCAACTCTACGGGGCCCAAATTTCAGCAAAATTGACATATGTAACGACTATCACCAGATCCACGTATCTCATAAAGACGTCGAGAAGATAGTGTTCGGCACCAGATACAGACACATTGAATTCACGGTCATGCCGTTTGCATGCACAAATATCCCTCAAATATTTGTGGTGGCAATGAACAACGTTTTCCGCATGTACCTCGATGACTTTGTTGTCGTATGTCTTGATAACTTCCTGGTGTACAGCCGCATCCCGGAGGAACACAATGGAAGTCTCTAAAAACTTCTCGAGGTTTTAGAATGAGAGAAAAATTATGGTCAACTCTCATAATGCGACTTTGGTCACTGTTTGATCGAGTTGCTGGGCCACACCAACGAGCAAATGGAGCGGACCAATGAGATGCTCCAACAACTTCTCCGCACTTTGTGTGAGCCGCAAGACACCAATTGGATAGCCAAACTACCAATTGGATAGCCAAACTACCTACGGAACACCAATTGGATAGCCAAATTACACCAATTGGATAGCCAAACTACACCAATTGGATAGCCAAACTACCTACAGAACTTGCATACAACTCGGCCACTTCTACCGCAACAGGTAAAACACTGTTCAAAGTGATATTCGACAAACTTCTTGCCATACAGGTGGTACTAGAAAGCCAGAGCAACATTTCTGTGGTTTACATCCACTGTAGGTAATTCACCTTTGTTTGCAAGGGAACGCGACAAATTCTCGCAGAGAAACAAGGAACTATGGAGTGAGAAGCCAACCCACATTGCAACAATGACGTATTCACCACTGGCGATCATGTTCTCCTCATCTCCAAACACACTTAACTCCAAGAACCGGAATTTTCAAAGCTTTAACCCTGGTGGTTGGGCCCCTTTGACATCGGGCGAATGCAAATCCCTATCGTTGTCTGACTCTGGCTTCTTGATCGCATGACAAATCATAGCATGGCAATCTTGTTTTCCACATCAGCAAGCTCCAGCACTAATGGGACCCCAGCACACTCTTCCCCAACAAAGACGTCGTACAACCATCTCCTATTCAAGTGGATGGGGATACGGAGTACGCGATTGAAGATATCCATGGACATCGACACTGTGGAAAAAATGCCTGAGTATCTAGTTATGTGGCACAGCTACGACTCCGCGCACAACAGCTGGGAGCCTTACGAAAACCTTCGAGATGTCAATCACTCGATCGACGGCTCCTATCGCCATCACCGTCCTACGTCTGCTAACGTGCCGAGACGTCACGGCTAGAAGGGGGAGGAGTGTTACGTCCCTGACGTACATGAGTCGATGAAATCTATGAGTGTGAATTTTCCTCATTTCATTCATTGTCCATCTTGCAATGAACTCATGACTTTTACTCAATCGACTGAGGGAATTTTGGCCACCTGTCCTGACCTTTGGTGTTGCGTTCTAGAAGGTTCTGAAAATTTTGACCATTTTCCATAATGTTCGACAGAAGTGTTGCAAACCATATCAATGTCGTGATATTGTTCGGCCGACTTCTCGATGGTGCCGGACTTTTCTAAAATTGTGCCTTGGTTTTCTCGACCCCCCCCCCCCCCCCCCCCCCCC
>SZWC01013676.1:35836-59757 GCA_023375785.1 Penium margaritaceum | reverse complement strand
GCGGGGTTTGAACCCGCGACCTCTGGTTTGAGACTCCGGTGCCTAATCAACCAAGCCAAAAAGGTATGGTTCTTATGATGAGCCACAGGGGACATACCCATTATGGGCAGTGCATTCCTGGCCCATCTCAGAACAGACCAAGGGGACATACTCCATAGAGCAGTGCATGCCTTGTCTGTATGTGTAGCTAGCCAGCTAGGCAGTGGACAAGGTGCACACTATTTCAACACTGACTTCATCAGATCTCAAAGATAAATAAAAAATCCCTTTATGCATTGGATTGTGGCTTATGGATGATAAAGGTTTGCGAGGAGTTTGAATGGGGGATCCGAAACCCATACGTTACTCAGGCTCCTATTGGATCCCGCTATCGCGGGATTGCTTGATCCCATGGTAGTGAGAGCCCGCACAAAGAAATCCTGGAGCCCATGGGAAGAAATGAAACACTAAAATCTTCAGTGTCATTTGGAGTAGGATTTTCAGTTGGTTTGCATGGATGGAAACGGGATTTCTTCTCCGGGAAAAAATATAAAATTGAACGTGGCATTTTTCTCTACCGCAATCAATCTATTACCCTTTAATTCTTTGAATTTCAAACCACCATCCACAGTTGCAGGGTCTTATGTTCGCGTGGACGGAGCCTGCGCAAACATCATCCATAAATGGGGGTCCATTCCTGTCATATCCATTTTGACGGCCATGCCTGATCGTTGACTCATGTTGCCGATGTAGCATGGTCGTAAAAATTTTGCTCAAATCTTTAAACATGTTGGATACAAGTTCTCAATTATCAACTTGTGGATATCTCATACATATGTTGATGTTTGTGTGCATACATCAGCGAATACGCCCACCTCAAATAGCATCCATCATAACTCTGCGTTGGGTGGTAAGACGGCATGGCGAGTGAATCACCTTCATATCCACCGAATTCCTCACAACCCTTTGCATACAGCCTTGCAAGGTACGGGTCTAGTTCAACGAGTAGTGTGTTGATCGCGGCCAAGTCTGATTGCCGACGTAGAGCATTCGCTGGATTTGTCCAGGTTTGTACTCGATGTCGTAGTCAAACCGGAACTCAAGGAACTCCATCCATCAAGTTTGTCGACAGCTCAGACTTGGATGATTTTTGAGATATTTGAGCGCATGGTGGTCGGTGCGTACAATGCATCGTCAACATTCCAAGTGACACTGCCACATTTTCAGCGCGTGGACGGCTGTGAGTGTTTCTTTTCCATGCATTGTAAAGTTGAGTTCTTGTTCACGTAGTTTTTGTGACATGAACGCAACCGATTGTTGTCCACTGCCATTATCTTGGAGGAGAATAACTCTGATTTCTCAATCCAATGCACCGGTGACCTTGATGACGTCCACTGTTGGGTCTTCCAATCATAGGGCTACCGCCAAGGTCAGAGTGTTTCCTAAAGAGTCAGAAAGTTCTTTTTCGCTGTCTCCCAAACTCCAATTGGTGGTTTTACGTGTAAGGTTGGAAAGAGTCGCTAACACTTGGACATAGTCCATGAAAAATTGACGGTAGTAGTTGTCGAATCCCAAAAATACTTGGATGTCCCAAACGTTGGTCGGCATCGGCCAATCAGCGACTGCTTCCACCTTTTTTGGGTCCATGGTGATTAGTCCGCCATCAATGATGTGGCCCAAAAACTCGATCAAACGTCTAAAGTCTCATTTTGAGAGTTTTTAGCAGATTCTGTGTCCGTGTCAAATCTTGAGAACTTTTCGGAGCTGTCCATTGTCCTCCTCCAGGTTGCACATGTACACCAGGTTATCATCAAGATCCATAAAAAAACATTTTATCAGTGTATGGACAAGAAATGTTGTTATTCCTCACCATGAATGTTGCGGGCGCAATGTTTAGTCCAAACGGCATAATCGTGAACTCAAAGTATCCATATCTGGTATGGAACGCCATCTTCTCAATGTCCTTATGAGATACTTGGATATGATGATAGCCACTGTGAAGGTCAATTTTGGTGAAAATCCGTGCCTCATGGAGCTGGTCAAAGATTTCGTGTGCTCAAAGAAGCAGAAGCAATTCTTCACAGTGATGCCGTTCAACTCTTGGTAGTCCATGCACATCTGCATTCCTCCAGTGTTATCTTTCATGAAAAGTAAAGGTATCGTGTAAGGTGACGTGGATGGTGTGATGAACCCCTGACCGAGAAAATGTCTAACTGATCTTAAACTCCGGTCAGCTCGTGGTCGATCATCCGATAGGTCCCATTCACCATCAGTCTGCTACTTGGCTTTAGGTCCATTTGGCCATCGATGCTTCCTTGTAGAGGTTACTCTCAGGGGATTTCTTCGGTAAAAGCCCCTTGAAAATGCTTGACGACTGGTGTAAAATCCTCCGGAATTGCTGCAATCTTGTGTGGTTCTTGGGCCATGATTTTGCTTCTTCTGCTCTAATTTATTCCACTTTCCCTGTCCTCACGTGGAATAGTCCCACCTGTGCTCCATGTTGCAAATATCTCTCGGCCATGTAAACTGATATCGGCTAGCATTTTGCATCTACTGAAATTTTCTTTCCTGCTTCCACCTCTTTTGTTTCCCGTAACTGTTGCTGCATAGTGGATCGCCCAATCAAATGCAAGTGTTGTTTTCTGCTGTTTCTGCTGGCGTAGAGTTCTCTGCTGCTCCAGTCTACCAGCGGTTTTGTTGGCATAGGAAATCTCACTCAAGGATGATTTCATGGTCCCTCATTGGGTCATTTCTCCAAACCATTATGTCGTGTAGATCTCTGATTTTCAATCAGAGAGGTATGCAAAGTAAAAAAAACTGCAGTCGGCCATCGGCGGTTTTTATTTTAAGAACCTTTGGTTTGGCCTGTAACCCCAACTCTTGGACCATGACGTTGCTCACAAAACTATGAGAAGGTCCTCTGTCAAGTAGTGTCGGTACTGTCTTGTGAGTTATATAAACCCATAGTTGAACTAGTAGCAGTATCATTGGTTGGCCATCCTTGTATCCCTTGTCCAACATTACAATATCAGGAACCCTCATCTTCGGTGATGTGAGCCGCTCAGCTGGAAAATTGGGCGGCACAGATTTTTTCGACCAAAGAGAAGTTTTGTTGTCTATTCATGCCCTTTATCATTTATAGACTCCATGTTTTTTCTCCGTGACTCCCCCCCCCCCCTAGCCTTTTTGCCTCTTGCTGCCGCTTCTGACGGTCCCACAAGATATGTTCCAGATTCCTGCAAGTCCAGTATAGTCGCTCATCACATTGATCAACGTCTTATAACTCCATTTAAGACAAGGATTCCATCGACAGCGACCTCCCTCCGCCACCATAGGAATTGTGGCCTTGGGGCCCCCAGCCGTTGGATTCCTCAATCCGAGCGTTGTAGTTGGCACTATTGATGTGATTGGTTGTTGCGATCATTTGGGGAAGGTCATCTTGGATGCAAGATATGGCGACTGCTCACCAAATGTCACATATGAGGCCGTTGTAATAGTAGAAACAGAGTTTCTTGGAAGCGAGGTCACTGCTGGTGATGATTTTGCAAGGGCGTCGTGTGTACACTATAACGTTGGACTGTTAATGCAGTCGCCGAAGCCTGTACCATACGTCAGACTTCATGTCCATTTTCTCAAAGTATGCAAGTGTGGCACATGAAAATTCCATCCAACTTTCTGGTGGAATCAGATAGTCATGCCACATCAGATTGATGTGCTCAAGAGGGAGAACACTTGCGGTCAATGATGTGAGAGTAGTTGTGTGAGCCGTTGATCCAGTTCCGCCAATCTCCTGCTCCCGTTGGATGGTCTCAAAATAAGGCCACCAACTCAAAGACATGCCACGCAAAACTGTGACCACGAGGTCAATTTTCTTTCTTGTTGTTGACCCCGGTAATGGTGAAGTACACCTCTAAATTCAACAGCCACGTCTTGACCGTCAAAATATTTGCTTATGCGGGGTCAAACTACCCAGGAAGTGCTAGTCCAATTTGGGATTCACTTGAGTTTGAAATTAAACTCAGTGCATATGATTTTCAACTCCATCACCGCATTAAGTTGTTATAACAGATGGATGTTGAGGCTTTGGAGTCCAAACAACTTCTAATATAGGTCTTCGTTGATGTGAGCATGTTGGCCAGTGCATCCTATTGTACTAGGTGTCGACCCGGAGGGCAACAACAAGGGCTCGATGAGCTCAAGGAATCCATCACCGTCTTGGCCTTTGGGGCCATCGGTGCTGTGCCATTCACCACGTAGAGAATGTAGAGTGTCGGTGTCATGTGTTCATTATCCTCCATCGTCGTAGTCTTTTCCAGTTACTAATGCTTAATGCCGGATGGGCTTGCTCCATCCACCATTGTCACAAGGTTTACAAACTTCTGAAAGGTGGAGATACACTGAGCATTTGTCCAAGGTTGCTACCTTGTATTTTATGCATCAGCTATCCCTCTAGCGCCGCTGCACTCTCAAACCACGTCAAGCGGAATGTGGATGGTTCACATGGATGAGGTTCAGAGCAGAAGACGATTTGAGGAATTGGGAAAATGGATAATCATTGTTGAGAAAAAGGCGTATTTCAATGTCAACATTCAAAAAATTGAGTGCATACCTACAATAATGAGAATCACAATGAGGGATACTTTGGGTCTTCAGCGCTCAAGTCCAGTGATGTGTCCGCCATCTTGTCGTAAGTGGTTGCTTTAAGAAACTCTGCAAATAAGTTGGGAGATTTTGAGAATACTAAGGCGTGATCTTTTAAAAGTCTCGCACTGTCAAGAAGTTGAAACATCGATACAGTTCTTGATGCTTGTGGCGACCCTTCTTTGAAGTGTTCAAAAGTGTCAGAACCTTCCGGAGCAAGATACCGGAGGTCAGGACAGGTGGCCAAAATGCCCTCCGCTGATCGGCGTAAAAATCCTGAGGTCCGCATGTGGTGGACCATGAATGTAAGAAGAGAGATACCCACTCACAAAGTTTAGGGATTCCTGTACTTCAGGGACGTAACAGGATGAAATTTTGATCATTTTGATCCTAGATCCATTTTAAGTCAGATCATTGAAATGCCAAACGTCTTTTACAACAATAAACTCAAGAAATCAATGAATACATTGTACCTCCAAGTTTGGTTATTGTGGAGTTAATTTACCCTTTTTCATCTTAACAATGATTTTTACATGAATACTGCATAGATTCTATGTCTCATGCATGCCAATGTTACTTCCCAGACGTACACACATACCTAAACTGTGCAAGTGAGCATATTTCTCCTTTTGTTTATGGCCCACTACACATCGACCTCGGGATTTTTCAGCTGAGGGCATATTGGCCACCTGCCCCAACCTCCGGTGTTCCAAACCCAAAGGTTCTCACACATTTGACCAGTTTCCGGAAGGGTCGACAGTGTTACGCCGAGAAAAATGAAGGTGGTTCACAGTATCGTGTGAGGCGGAACGTGTGTGTGGTACACAAAGATGAGATGCAGAGCATAAGACGGTTCAAGGAATTGAGGGAACTGGATCATTTGTGTAAGTAGTAGGTTTACTCCGATGAAAAGTGTCAAACAGGTTGAGTTCATATATTCAATGACGAGAACCACAATGGAGCATATGTTGGGTCTTGGACATTGAAGCCAAGGTACACGTGCGATGTCACGTCAAGATTTTTCAGGAGGATTAAAAACAATCGAGACACGGTCTTATAGAAGTCTATCACCATCGAGAGGTTGACCAAGCACTATCAAAACATTAAAGCATTTCGTGATACTTCTTTCGACCCTTTCAACAAGTGGTTAAGAGTTTCAGAACCTTTGTATGTGAATTACGGGAGGTTGGATCTGGTGGCTACAATGCCTTCAACAAATAAGCGTAAAAATCCTAAGGTCGGCACATGGCGGTCCAAGAATATAAGGACAGAAATTCCCACTTGAAGAGTTCAGGGACTTGTGTATGTCAAAGACGTAATACTTTTCCCCCTTTATCCACGATGTCTTGGTTCGTTAGCAGACATGGACATGTGACAATGGTAATAGGCGTCAATTAGATGATGGACATCTTGAAGGTTGTCGTCAGGTTCTCAACTATTAGGCACGACATCGTAGCCATGCCACTCGACCGTATACTTAATCTTTTTTCCACGGCATCCATGTCAGAGGGTGTCTTCAATTACGAAATCTGTATCACTGTCCACTTGAATAGGGGGCGGAGTGTTCAAAAGTTGCCCCTCTGCATGCCCAAGTGCGGCGCCGGGAGGCATCGACGAGCCGCCAGAGAGAGGAAACTCCACGCCGGTGGAAATGGAAACTCGTGGATTGTTTTGAACCTTAAATAGATGATTTCCCCTTAAACATGAAGAGTTGCTGAATCCGGTGAATTTTTTTTCACTGGAATCGGAGAAGTAACGAGGGAGATATGATCTTCCAAAGTTGGGGTGTGCGCAGCGGCTCTGGGAGCCAGCTGCGACTCGAAATCCGGTGGAAAATCGACCGGACCGAGTAACAAAAGTACAATCTGGAGATTTTGCTCCGGAAGGTCTGCCGAGGCGTCCGGTGGATAATCCACCGGATCCTGTATTTCAGTTTTGTTACTCTGGGACTTAGTCAAAATTCTGATTGCAGGTCCACGGACAGGTTTCAAACCTGGTCACACCCCATCACCAAACTCGGCCCAAAAGTGGGGAAGGTGCGTGGAAATAGCGCAGGGGACCCATACATAACGTGCCATGGGATTTGTGCCAAAAAAAAAGTGCTTCACACGTGAAGGAAGGCGCCACGGCGTGTGGCGCGTTAGGCTTCTATGGTGGGTGAGACCTACGCTCCGGCAAGCGTAACTTGGGCTTCGCTTGGCCGAATTGCACGTTGTTTGGTGCGTTGGAAAGCTCATGACTAGCCCTCGAAATATTTTGATGATTTCCATGCTAAAAAACTAATGTAAAATTGTGTTATTCCCTTGGAAAATGTGACTGTCTCTATTTGCCTGCTCACATAACGTGAGGCAACTAGAAAGCTCACGCTTTGTCTCAGATTCGCCCAAAACAGAAGACGTGAACCACTAAAGACGATCAGAAAAACTTTGGGACTGCATCTCGCGGATTCCTCCTGATAAAGGGTTATGGGCCCACGAGTCTGAACGCCTCCAACATTCACGTCTTCAACAGCGCACGGGATCGTCATCTTGGACGTCGCCGTGAAGTTCTGAAAATTTGTCAAAGTAGCAGCTCCGCAAATAGCGCAGAAGGAGACATAGCCCATTCAGAAGTTTGCGGGTGGCCCAGGCTTTGGGCTATGGAGGTCGCAGTTCGAGATGCACCTCTCGCATAAGGGGTTGCTAAACGTCATGTTGGGAAAGGAGGTGCTCGTAGAGGCGACTACTACGGACGCAGAGAAGCAGGCCTTCAAAAAGAAGAACATGGATGCGCTCATGCTCCTGGTGTCCGGGACAGCAGAGTCGCACTGGGGCTACTTCCAAGGCTGCAAGCTGGCAACCAAAGCTTGGCAAAAACTCTACGCCATCCACAAATCCAAGTCGCTTGCAAATAAAGTCTTCGCGATGAAGCGGCTCCTCACAGTGAGAATCGAGAAGGGAGATGATGTCATCTCTGCCATGCAGCAGGTCGAGTCGCTCGCCCCGCAATGCAACAATGTGGGATGGAAGATCGACATGCAGCTGCAGGCGATGGCCCTCCTCATAGCCCTACCTGACAGTTGGGGTCCACTCATCACCGTCTTGGGAGGATGGACAGAGGACAAGCTCACTTATGGAGCGGTCGCAGAGTACATCCACAACGAGGTGCAGTGACGGAGCTGCGGGGAGTCCTCGTCTTCCTCATTGTCCCTCGTCACCAAAACATGTGGTGGCATAAGTGGGGGTAGAGGAAGGGGCAGAAAGGGCGGCGGCAAGAAGAGCACCAAGAAAGGTGTGTGCTGCAAATACGGCAAGGAGGGCCATTGGGCCCGTGAGTGCCTAGAGGAGGCGAAGACCGGCGGCAAAAACAACAAGGGCAGGTCGCTCCTCAACGGCAACAAGAACCACATCCTCAAGAAGGCCAAGAGGCGGTGCCTGGATTCCGGGGCCAAGGAGCATACCCAAGTCGAAAAGGTGGGATTCGTCACCTACGAGAAGTCCTTCAAGGCAATGGTGGTCGCGAACGAAAAAGTCGAGCCGACGGCCGGCCAAGGCGACATGGAGGTGGAAGTTGTGGTGGGCGGTAAGAAGGAGCTTTGCACAATCCGTGATGTGCATCACGCCCACGGCTTGGCTAACATCCTGAGTGTCAGCCGCTTGACAAAAAAAGGGTACAAGGTGCTCTTCCATAGGAAAGGCGCAGTGGTGCGCATCGATGGCGATGGCGAAGTCGTGCTAGAGGCGAAGCGCGAGGGAGGTCTCTACATAGTGGAGACCAAGGTGGTCCCCGCGGCGACGGATGCAACAGACTCGCAAGAGCGCGTCGTCAACATGGCCAAGGGAGGAAGCGCTGATCTGGAGCTCTGGCATCGACGGTTGGGACACTCAACGCCCGCAGCCGTTAAGGAGATGGCAAAGTGTGACATGGTGCACGGCCTCGTCATCGACGGTGTGGCAGACCCGGGAGCAGATGCAACAACACAGAAAAGGTACGAGCCTTGCATTTTGGGCAAGGCACGGCGCAAGCCGTTCAATGACAACGAGGCTCGTGCAATGGACCTGCTGGAGGTCGTGCACAGCAACGTGTGCGGACCGTTCAAATTACCGTCAAACATCAGCCTGGGATACTTCGTCACTTTGATTGACGACTGCAACAAAAAGCTCTACGTGTACTTCATGAAGCAGAAAGGCGAGGTCCTAGACCGGCTGAAGGAGTACGTCGCAACGGTGGAGAGGCACACTGGCCGGAGGGTCAAAGCGCTACGCAGCAACAACGGCGGAGAGTACGTGGACTGCAGGGGTTGGATGAAGCAACAGGGCATCAAGTGGGAACCCACTACGTCGTACTCACCACAGTCCAACGGAGTGGCGGTGCAGGCAAACCAGGCACTGCTCAACATGGTGCAGACCATGCTTGTGGATGCGGGATTGCTGCGAGGGTTCTTGGCAGAGGCTGTGCGTTCATTGAGCTACACCATCAACCTCACTCCAACAATGGTGCTGAAGAGTAAGGGCGACTGGAAGACACCGCAGGAGGTTTGGAGCGGACGCAAGCCAAACGTGGCGCACTTGAAGGTGTTCGGGTGTAAGGCGCACGCGATGTCCAGGCGGCACAGCGACACGACATCAAGCTAGAATTGCAGACGAAGCCGTGCTTGTTCCTCGGCTACGTGAGCGCGCAAAAGGTGTACCGGCTGTGGGACCTGCGCACACAAGAGATCATCCGCAGCCGTGACGTCAAGTTTGACGAGCAGCCGAGCTTCAGCAGTAGCAGCAATGACATGAGCGTCAAGAACACTCCAAAACAGGGGGAGTGGTTCCACCTCGTTGATTACGAGGAGGAGCCAACGGACACAGACGTCAAAGACGTGGCGTCAGAGTGCACTGGTGCAGCAGGTGCAGCAAGTGCAGCAGACGACGCGGAGGAATCCGACGACGATGCAGCTGGGCTGGATATCTGGCGGAACGATCCATCGAAGGAGGCACCGCGGGTGCCAAAGCGCGCACTCCTGGCGGAGTTCGCGTTGGGCGTCACAGAAAAATCCTTCTTACGTGCCGCCCATCCGGTCGATGTTTCACCAGAGCGGGAGAGATCCTCGGGGAGCCGTCTGGTCGATGATTCACCGGAGCGGGCAGAGTCGGAAGGATTGTAGCAGAGTGACGAGACGCCACCAAAACTGCAGTGCCATAGCAGGAGGCAGCGGAGAGCGGGGAAGCGTTTGGATGCAGGCATCGGTCGATGGATCGGCATGACGTGGTGCATGCTGGCTGCATCAACGGAGCCAACCACCGTGCAAGAGGCGCTTGCGCGGCCCGAGGGGAAGCAGTGGGATGCCGCCATCAAGTCGGAGCTGGCGTCTTTTGCTGAAAACGACACATGGCAGCTGGTTGACAGGCCGAAAGACGCGAAGGTCATCGGCTCCAAGTGGGTCTTCAAGACCAAGTTCACAAAAGAAGGTGTGGTTGACAAGTACAAGGCATAGCTTGTGGTGAAGGGGTACGCACAACGTAAGGGCGAGCACTTAGATGAGACGTTTGCCCTCTTTGCCAAGTTCACAAGCATCCGGGGGATCCTTGCGGTGGCAGCCGCAAAGGACATGGAGCTCCACCAAATGGACGTAAAGATGGCCTTCCTCAACGACATCAACAAAGAAATCTACATGGAGGTGTCGGAGGGGGTGGAGGTGCCAGAGGGCAAGGTGTGCAAGCTGCGGAAGTCCTTGTACGGGCTAAAACAATCACCCCGATGCTGGTACCAACAGATGGACAGCTTCATGGCACAACTCGGCTTCAAGCGTTGTGAGGCGGATCACAGCGTGTACGTGCGGCGCAACAAGAAGCTCCATCAGATTATCGCACTCTACGTGGACGATCTGATCTTGTGCTCCTCAGACCTGCCGAGTCTACAGCAGCCAAAAGAGTAGCTAAGCAACAGGTTCCAGATGTCGGACATGGGGGAGCTGGATTTCTACCTTGGGGTGAGCATTTTGCGGAATCGAAGGGCGTGCATGCTTGAGCTAAGGCAGGCCAAATACGTGGCCGAGGTGCTGAAGCGGTACGGCACGAAGGACTGCAAACCAGTCTGCAGTCTTGTCTCCACGACCTGTGAACTGAGTGCGGCAATGGCACCGCAAACAAAAGAAGAGCGGGAGGATATGGCGTGGGTGCCCTACCAGTCGGCGGTGGGCAGCCTCATGTATGCCATGGTGGCGACTCGACCAGACCTGGCCTATGCGGTGGGCCAAGTGAGCAGGCACGTGGCCAATCCGGGGCCACTATACTGGCAGGCGGTCTAGCGCATCCTCCGCTACCTGCAGGCGACGCGGCACGCGCGCCTGAGGTTCGACAACAAAGGGCGGGCGGACCCTTCGCGCTTGGTCTGCTACACGAATGCAGACCACGCCGGTGATGTGGACAAGCGGAAGTCCACATCCGGCTACGTGTTCTTCCTTTCTGGTGCAGCAATCTCGTGGTGCAGCAGGAAGCAAGACTACGTTGCCACCTCCACAGTGGAAGCTGAGTACATCGCGCTGCCCAAGGCGGTCAAGGAGGCGGTGTAGCTTCGCAGGTTGATGGGGGAGCTGGGCGTGTCACAGCTGGAGCCAATGGTGGTGCAAGAGGAAAACATCGGCTCCATCTAGCTGACCAACAACCCGACGCAGCACAGGATGACAAAGCACATCGATGTGCGTTACCACTACGCACGGGACATGGTTGAGAAGGGGCAGGTGGTGCTGCAGTACTGCAGCACGCACAACATACTTGTGGATTGCTTGACCAAAGCGAAACCAGCGGACCGGCACACAATGAGCATGGCCGGGCTTGGGATGACCAGCTATGATGGGCTGGAGGGCGCAGCGGAAGATCAGTGAGAGCAAGCAGGAGCAATGGGCATGGCAGGTGCAAGGGGGATAGTGTTGAAAAGTTGCCCCTCTGCATGCCCAAGTGCAGCGTCGGGAGGCGCCGACGAGCCGCCAGAAAGAGGAAACTCCGCGCCGGCGGATCTGGCAAATCGTAGATTGCCCGGATCCTTAAATGGATGATTTCCCCTTAAATCTGACGAGTTGATGAATCTGGTGGAAGTTGTTTCACCAGAATCGAACGAGAGATATGGTCTTCCAAAGTTGGGGTGTGCGCAGCGGCTCTAGGAGCCGGCTGCGACTTGAAATCCGGTGGATAATCGACTGGACCAATTAACAAAAGTTCTATTTGGAGATTTTGCTCTGGAAGGTCTGATGAGGCGTCCGGTGGATAATCCACCGGATCCTGTACTGCAGTTTTGTAACTTGGGGACTTAGTCAAAATTCTGACTGCAGGTCCACGGACAGATGTCAAACCTCATCACACCCCATCACCAAAATCGGCCCAAAAGTGGGGAAGGTGCATGGAAATAGTGCAGGGGATCCATACATCACGTGCAATGGGATTTGCACCTCGCAAAGGGCGCTTCGCACATGAAGGAAGGTGCCACAGCGTGTGGCGGCGTCAGGCTTGTGTGGTGGGTGAGACCTGTGTTTCGGCAAGAGTAACTTAGGCTTCGCTTGGCCGAATTGCGCGCGATTTGGTGCGTTGGAAAGTTCATGACTAGCCCTATACATTTTTTTATCATTTCCATGCTCAAAAACTAACGCAAAATCGTGTTATTCCCTTTGCAAAATTGATTGTCTCTGTTTTCCTACTCACATAGCATGAGGCGACGAGAAAGCTCACGCTTTGTCTCAGATTCGCCCAAAGCAGAAGACGTGAACCACTAAAGACAAGCAGATAAATTTTGGGACTGCATCTCGCAGATTCTTCCTGACACGGAGGAGCAACATCTATGCCAGGGAAGCTCTTCCTGGGATCCTTGTAGTGCTTGACCTTGCTAATGAAAGGAAAAAAGGGCGGACCTCCATGTTTTCTGTTAAGCGAAGTCAAGCAACCATGAGATTTCACATTCACCCGATCCCAAAAGATCCCAACCATCAGGGTTTGAGCTTCACAAAGTCTTGTCTATACGTTTGACATTCACGGAGCTGAGTAGAACACAATCGTCAGCTCTGAACACATCATCGCTGTGATGATGTGTTCACAATCGTTAGCTCTGAACACATCAGTGCCAGACTCTCCCAAAGAAACAAGCACCCATGGGTGCTTGTTTCTTTGGGAGAGTCTGGCACATTTATTCCCGAACATCGTTCAAGTCCTGGTGGTGGATGGAAAATCCGAGAAAATTGCTCCAGTTTTGGAGTTCCGTTGGTGTTGCGGGAATTTTACCGTCGAATGGAATCCTACCCGTTACGGTGGAAGGTGTGGAGTTGTATGCGAGTTTGGTAGTCGGCGATTTTGCTGCCCATTTAGTGTCATGTAGCTCGCACAGAGTGCAGAGGAGTTTTTCAAGTGTCTGATTGGTCTGCTCAGTCTGCCCATTGGTTTGAGGATGGAACGTTGTTGATAGCTCAATCTGACTGCCATATGGCTTCATTTTCCTTGGGGGTGACAGGCAATCCAGTCACGAAGTCCATGCTGATGTTAATCCACATCACCTTCAGAACAAGGAGAGGGTGGAGTTTTCATGCTGGTTTCGTGTGACGTGATTTTTGACACATGACACACAATCTATGAAAGGCTACCACGTCGGCCTACATCTTATCCCACCAGTAATGCTTCCCCAACTTCTTGAGCATCTTGTCTTGGCCAAAGTGTCTACCTAGACCTGTGTCATGGAACTCCTCTAATAGCATCCTTTGCAGGTCTTCATTTGGTAGCACGAGGACATGGCGAGTGAACTGTCGTTGTCATTAGTGGTCATCAAACCAAAACTTGGGTTTTCCGTACCCGCCACACACCCCGTAACCCTTTGCGAACAGCTTTGCCATATATGGGTAGCGTTTGACAAGTAGTTTGCTGATCTCGGCCATCAATTCTGGCCGCCAACTTTGAGCATCCCCTGGATTTGTTTTTCCAGGTCAGTACTCTATGTCGCAGTCAAAGTTGAACTCGAGGCACCCCATTCATCAAATTTGTTGATGGCTCATATTTGGCTGATGTTTGGGAGATTTGAGCGCTTGGTGGTCGGTGTGGACAACTATCAAAATGCTCCTCCGTGTTGCGGCTGTACACCAAGATTTCATAAAGATACACGGCAACGTACTCATCGAGGTATGGAAAAATAAATTGTTCATCCTTGCCATGAATGTCGCAGGGATGTTTGTGAGTTTAAACGGTACGACTATGAACTCGAAGAATCCATATATGGAGAAGAATACCGTCTTCTTGATGTCCTTATAAGATGTGCGGGTATCATAATAGTCGATGCATAGGTTGACATTGGTGAACATGAATGCCCCATGGAGTTTGTAAGAAAAAATCTTTTGCTCGCAAAAGTGGGTAGCGGTTCCTGATGGTGGTGTTGTTCAACACTCGGTAGTCCACGCGCATCGGCATCTCTCCAGTTTTATTTTTCACAAGAATTACAGATCTTGTGTAGGGTGATGTGGATGGCCTAATGAACCCCTGACCAAGCATCTCGTCTAGCACCATGTTGAGTGGTCAGCTCGTGGTCTCTCATCCGATACTGTATTGTATCATAAATTCACCAAGATTTCCATTGCCTTTTTAGTGTTATATTAAGTCACCCAGAATTGGGTCCCATTTTATTACATGGGTGGTCGCGTAAAGTGTTAGACTAAAGCAGTTAGAGTACTAGAATTCACTGACAGCGTCAATTCCGCCTGCTGGAGGAGGCTGAATGATGCGCAAAAATGCATTTTCACAAGTGGAGGTGGAAAAATCTGGTGCCACGTTGGTTGACGTGGCATGTCAACTTGCATGATCGGACACTTATCATGAATGCGCTCGACTGATGACCCCACTCGTTTCATTCATCTTGCCCATGTGTTCCTCAAATTGTTTTAGGTTGTTTTTTTTTAAGGTTTTGAAGGAGCCATGTTTATCAGCCAAATTCTCCCAAACAACCTAAGAATATTTAAGGAACGCACATCCAAACTGAAAAAGATGTTTTTGGCAAATTTATGATTCAGTACGGTAGGTCCGTTTCATCGTTGGTCTACTGCTCGACTTCAGGTCTATCTGGTGGTCTACGTTGCTTAAGTAACTCTCGGGATTGTTTTTCGAGGAAACTCTTGCAAAATACTTGAGAAGTGGTGCAAACTCCTCTGGAATAGTTACAAACTCATCAGGTGTTGCTGTCAATTTGGTTACTTCTGTAACTGTAATTTCTTACGCTTCCCCTGTCGCCATCTGGACTAGCCACGCCTGTGCTCCGCATCGCAGATATCTCTCAGCTACATCCAACAATAGTGGCTGGGGTTTTGTCATAACTTTAACATCCTCTGCTGCTTCCACGTCTGCAGCTTCTCCTAGCCGTCCTTGCGTCGTGGGTCACTCAAACAGAGGCAGGTGTCAATTCTTTCCATGAATATTGACATAGACTGCTCTACTGCTCTAGTCCTCCTGCGCATTGTGTGGGTACAGTAAATCCCATCCGAGGATAATTTTTTGTTCCTTCGTTGGATAAGTCCTCTTGTCTCTTTACATTGTGCAATTCTCTGAGAAGCAGAAGAAGGAAAGGCAGTAGAGGATGACATAGTGCTGGAGGATGAGTCTAGCGGTGGAACCCCTGCTACAGCTTCATCAAGCAGCCAACCCTAGGACCTCAGTGGTCCTACTGTAGCCGCCAAGCGTGGACGCCAGAAGTGCCAGAAATTCAGCATGCTATAAGTGGCCTTAGAAGACCCCATGGAAGACATGTTTGAGGAGACAGAGGTGGAGGAGAAGGTAGTGGCTCCAGATATGTTGGAGGAGGAAGTGGAGGCATTAAAAAAGAATTCTAGGGGAGGATACAAGATGAAAGTATTGAAGTTTTACAAAGAGCAGCAGGTGCATTATCCAAAATTTGCACTGTACGCGTTTGACATTCTGGCCGTGCCTGCCACCAGCACTCCTAGCGAGAGAATGTTCTTGCTGGGAGTCCGGGTGGTTACAGATTTCCACCAATCTTTGTCGCAGATTAATGTGCAGGATCTGCTGTGTTCGAAGACATGGATTAACGAACCAGCACTAAAAGACTTCCCAATCCATCCCTCAGGTACCATCTCTGAAGAGCTTGAAGAGGTGGAGCACAAGGAGAGGGCGGCCATAGGGGCTTCTTGAAAAGCAGCAAAGAGTAGGGGACTAGCAGCAGCAGTTGCCGCTAACTTTGATGGAGGGGAGGATGGAGTACAGGGAGAGGGGGCGGACAGTAGTGATATTGGGGAGGACAGTGACAGTGAGGAGGATGAGAATGGCCACGAGGGAGAGGGTGATGATGAGAACAAGGCAAGGGAGGATGGTGTTGTGGGAAGATTTCATAAATTGATTGTGTAGAACTTCTCACTTCCAAATCTGAATGTCACGTCTTTTGATTTCTAAAGTGTCTTGTTGAACATCACACCTACCGTTCTCACGTTGTTTGTGTCTAAACTGTTGCACGATTCATGGCAATGGACTGTGTAAAGGTCTCAAACATGGTTTTGGTTATGTCACACGGACTATTGGGTGTAGTAAACATACTATTGTAATGACTTTATTACCGTTAAACCAGTGTTCTGGACAACATACCATTCAGTCTCAAGAGCATAACATGTATGTAATTTTTTGCAAAGATTTACAAGTGTTTTGCAGTTGGAGATTGGAGAAAATACTTGTCTCACAAGGAATACATTCAAACCATTGAGTGGACAGGTCAAATTTCATGTGCCAGCTACTTGTGTTCTGGAAGCTAGAAATTAAAGGGGTGAAATTCCACCCTGTGCCTGACAGACATATGTAAAGAAGGCACAGAATCACGAGTGAACATGACATAGGATGGCAAGTTTTTGGACTCGTGATTCTTAGCCAGGACTTGCAAGTCGGAGTCCGAGCTTGGACTCGGACTCGTGAGCCCGAATCTAGGCACAGACTCAGACTCGTAACTCGAGTCTTTTGTCCAGAGTCGAGATTCTGGACTCCTGAACACCCTTGGTAGTCACGCGAGATGTACCACGGCTTCTNGTAGTAAAAACTGAGTTCTTCAGGGGCGAGGTCAGTATCAGTGATGATTTCACAGAAACGCCATGCATGATCTACCCCACTGGATTGCTGACGTATGTGTTGAAGTTTGTACCGTGCGTCAGACTTCTTTTTCATTTTCCAAAGTGTGTGAGTATTGGGAGTGCGAAGCCCAATCTGTTCTCCAATGGAGTCAGCGAGACTTGACACATTGGATTGATCTTCTGAAGAGGTAGAATGTCTGTGGTCAACGATGTGAGAGCGGTCGTGTGAGCCGTTGATCAAGATTTTCTGGTCTGTTGGTCTCTCTGGATGGTCTCCTGTAAAGCCGTGTTAGGTAAAATCATGGCCGCAAGGTCAATCTTCTTTTTGTCATTATTGACCCGAGCAGCGGTGAAGTGCATCTCCAAAATCGTTAGCCACATCTAAATCTTCGGTCCTTGAAAATTTTCAGGATTGAACGGCTCAGAGATAATTGGTCAATTTTGGGACTCACTCAAGGGTTGTAGATTTCTTTCAATAAGTACTACTTCTTGTATGTGCACATTCCAAAGCTCCTCCACCGCCACGTTGAGTTGTTAGAGTACATGGGTGTCAATGCTATCGAGTCATGACAGCTTCTCTTGCAGGTCTATAATGATGCTAGCCTGTGGGTTGGTGCCTCTCATTGTGCTAGGTGTCGCCCCGTGCCCATGGTGTTCTTTACAGGGTTGGCCGTTAGAGTCATCGGTGCAGTACCATTTTCTGTGAAAGTTTCCACCACTGCCTGGTTTTTCTGGAGAGCATCATTGACCATGTGATGATGATCCTCCATCGCCTGAGTCTTTGCCGATTTCTGCTACTCGTCACCGTGTGCGATCACTTCATTCACCATTGTCTCCGCGAGGTATGAAAATTCTTGAATGATAGAGATGCAGTACAGACTCATGTGAGGTTTTCGCCTTGTAGACAATGCGTTGGCTATCCCTCCAGCACCAATGCACTCTGATTCCAAGTGTTATGCCAAGAGGAACATATGTGGTTCACACGGATGAGGCCCGGAGCAGAAGATAATTTGAGGAATTGGGAAATTTGGATGATTCATATGCAGCAACAAGTGTACTTTGATGAAAGCTATCGAACGTGTCAAGCGTAAGTTTGAAAAAGCAAGAAATACAATGAGGCACATGTTGGGTCTTGGACACTAGAGTCGAGCGACCCGTGTGACATCACGTCGTGAGTGGTTGCTTCGAGAAACTCCGCATAAAATTCTACTTTGTACATGGTTGTAGCAAGCTATTTCTAGCTATTTCTATGAAACATTATCAACTGTCAAGTTTTCTTTCTTTGAAGGGTCCTCACCCTATGTTTCAGCATTGTCCACTCATTAAAAAGTGTATTGATTTGGGGAAACTGGTCATAAATGTGGAACTAAGAGATCAATGGCACACAGACACATGCTGATTACATACTAAGTGTTGCCGTCCCGTCCCTCTTTCTCAGACGGACAACTCATAGCTTCACCTCCAGCCTGGTCTATATGGATGATATCGTGATTGCGTCTACTTGAATGGTAGCCATGGAGGAGGCTAAGGAAATGCTTTAGGCTACCTTACATGATGAAGGGCCTTGATCCTGCAGCTATACTCCTCGGGATGGATATTGTATGTGATCGTTAATAGTGGAGACGCTTGCTGCATCAGATGCGTTACTCTTGCATTGCAAAGGAGCGGTTTTCTCACCTCCTTGGTACAATTCTCATAACCTCCACCTCCATCACACGTAATGGATAGGACACCCTGAAAGTGGATGATCCAGCACAGCTAGAGGAGAAAATGGGCATGACCACGTACTTGCGCTTCATTGGCTCCCTGATGTACTTGGCCACGACCACATAACCTAAAATTACCTTTGCTATAAATTTCCTTGCACAACTTTTGCAATGTCCTTGGGCAGGAGCCCTTCATGCTGTGAAAGCCGGCGAGAGCCCTTCAAGCAGCTATGTGAGCAGTGCAGTATGTGATTTCCACACCTTACCTTGGACTTTGCTTTTGACAACAGTGTTTGCTGGTGGAGACATTGACTAGGCCTACATACCTAATGGACGCAGTTGGACGGGCTACAAGTTCTTTCTGGGTGGCAGAATTGTATCGTGGCATAGTAGCAAGAAGGATTACATTGCACGTAGCTCATTGGAGACTGAGTATGATGCGCTGGAGGCTGGGGCTGTTGAGGCGGTGTGGCTGTAATGGCTTTTTGTAGTTTTTTTCAGTCTATCCCTTGCATCATTCTGCAATGTGACAGCAAGAGTGCTCTTGCTATTACAAAGAGCTATAGTGTATTTCATGCATTCACAAATCATATTGCAGCTAAGCATCACTTTGTGTATGATCTTGTGGAGCGACCAGTGATCTCCGTCATATGGGCCGGTACGGAACTGCAGCGGGCTGACGTCCTCACCAAGACACTGGCACGCGGACTGTCCACGGTGGCCATTCATTCTATCAAGCTTTGCCCCTTGCCTGAGTGGGTGAGAGTGGAAGGTGTGATTATGGATTATTGAGCATCTCAACGGGTACATGTGTGGGTTCTGCACGTGTATGGACATGGATACCATCGGGTCATTAGTGAGTGTTCTAGATTAAGGTGTCCCCGTCTTTTGGTACAATCTAATGTGACATTTTGATCGTGTCCATGCTCGTAAAAATCCCTGATACCAGCTTCATGACAATTGCCACAGTGTCTAGGGTGCTTGCTGGGGTGCTTGGTAGTTTATACGTAGTTACTAGAGTTTTCTTGGCGGACTGGCTCTTGAGCCCAATTTGCGTTGTTTTCATTGTGTTTCCATTGGTCGATGCTGGACATGTGCCTGTGACCAGTTGTAGCATCCAGCTAGAGATTGCGTAGCTCCAGATTTAGACGGTGTTATGTTTGGATGCCTGTGCGTAGAGTTACGGCCAGAAGAGTGGTTTTGCGCCCGTTTAAGGAAATTTTGACACTACCATGTGTATCACCTGGCATACGCCGCGGTAGGTATTCATGTGGTGTGCTTTTCAGTTGTCATTTCTCTCTTCATCGCTAAAAATGTTGAAGCTTATGAGACTTTGCATGTCTCCCAAGTCCAACCCTTGTTGTTTCTTGCACTTGCATGGTTGCTAGTCCGTTACCTGAATGGATTGTGTTGCCACATCAGCGGTAGCAAGGCTAAGAAGTTTCATAGAAGTTTCTTTAGTCCTAGAACACTGATTGGGTATCAAAACTGCCAACCGCCAAAGTCGTATACAGCTAAGGAACTTCCACGGCAACAGGTCCAATTTTGTTTGAGGTGGTTTACATCAAACTTTCCCCCACACCAGGAGGACTGCAAAGCCATTGCAGTATTCCCGCATTTTACATCCACCAACAAGCCCTCTCCAACGTTTAGGTGGAAACACGTCAAATTCTTGCAAAGAAGCAAGCAGCAATGAAGCGAGCTACAGACTGAAATCGCAGCGATGACGTATTTAGACCTGGAAATCGCATCCTACTGAGCCTTGCAAACATTGAACTGTGTGGATAGGACATCGCAAAACTCAAACCCCGATTGTGCGAATGCAAACCCCGGTTCTTGCTCGACCCCATCTTCCACCCAGTCTTCCACGTCAGCAAGGTCAGACACCATTAACATCCCAAGGAGAAGTTCCCTGGCAGAGATGTCGCTCCTCCACCTATAATCCAAGTGGACAGAGATACAGAGTCCGTGATTGAGGGAATTTCTTGACATTGATGTCATGGGAAAACGACCAAGTATATTGGGAAATTGGCATGACTAGGAAGTTGTACACAACACCTGGGAGCCCTAGGAAAACAAATGAGATGTCGATCACCTGATCAAGGACTACTAAAGGCGTCATCGGCCAATGTCTGTGAATGCGCCAAGATGTTGGGCTAAAATGGGGGAGTTGTTACATCCAAGCCTTGCACAATTCCTCAAACTCCGTGAGTGGGAATTTCTTTCCTTACAAAGATGGTCCACTGCACGTTGAACTTAGGACTTTTACACTGTTTGGCCGAGGTCATATTGGCCACCTTCCCCGACCTCCAGTGTGTCATTCCCGAAGACGACACATTCGACCACTTTCAGGAAGGGCCAACAGAAGTGTCGCAAACCATATCAATGTTTTGATAATCTTTTGTTGACTTCTCCGCAATAATTGACTTTTATGAATTGCCCCTCAATATTCTCAAAACCCCCTAACTTCTCAGCGGAGTTTCTCAAAGCATCCACTCATGATGCCGTGTCGCACATGTCGTCGAGCTTGAGTGCTCAAGACCCAATGTATGCCTCATTACGTTTCTTGCTGTTGTTCATACACCCTTGATATGTTTGAAACTAGTCATCAAATTACACTTACTACTAAATGAAAGCTATCTAGTTGTCCTTCTTCCTGGAATCGTTTTCTGCTCGCACCTCATCCTTGTTTGTTAAGTCCTTAACGTACACGAGTCTCTAAACTTCGCGAACAGGCACTTCTATCCTTGCATTCATGACCTGCCACACGCTGACCTCATGAATTTTACACTGATTGGCGGAGGGTATATTGACCACCTGTCCCGACCTGCGGTGATTTGCTTCCAAAGATTGTGACACTTTTGACTTCTTTCCAGAAAGGTTGACAGAAGTATCTCGAATTGTAGCAGTTTTCTGATGCTATTTGGTCAACTTCATGATGGAGCTAGACTTTTATTGAACTGCACCTTGATGTTCTTGAAAATCCCCCAACTTCTCAGCAGATTTTCTTGAAGTGACCACTCACAACGCGAAGTCACACTCGACGCTCAACTTGAGCATCCAAGACCCAACATGTGCTTCATTGTGATTCTTTTCATTGATATGTGTACTCGATTTGATTGACATTTTTATTGAAGAAAAGTTACTGCTAAATACAAGTTCACCATTTGCCCCAATTCCTACTTCATCCCTGTGAACCACCCACGTTCCGCTTGGTGTCACACTTGGTATCTGAGTGCAGCAATGCTTGAGGGAGGAACTTGCCAATAGGTTCGCATTAACAAAGACATGTACCAGAAACTGTCGGGAATTGAGAGTCTCAGCACCCATCTCCTCCAATAACTCAACGCGATGATGGAGGAGCTACAAAATGTGCACCCATGGAAAACAATTCTCACAAAGAAAAACATAGGAACTGTTGAGTAAAACCCGAATTCAACCAGCACTCCCTAGGGCATTTGATCATGCAAACTCAAAAGGATTGATGGTCAAGATGTGGCTGACAAGTTTAGAGGTATACTTCAATTCTGCTGGGT
The DNA here is from genome assembly GCA_023375785.1 of Penium margaritaceum. Lineage (NCBI taxonomy): Eukaryota > Viridiplantae > Streptophyta > Zygnematophyceae > Desmidiales > Peniaceae > Penium > Penium margaritaceum. The sequence goes on along the minus strand of SZWC01013676.1, from coordinate 37,843 downwards.
TCAGAAACAACGGAAATAAAATAGACCTCATGGCCTTGCTTTGTGCGGTACAGCATTGAGTTGGTGGTCTGATCTATAGATCATCCAACAGCAGCTAGAGACCGGCGGAGCTGGATCAATGGCTCGTGCAACCACTTTCACATCCTCCATAGCAGACTTTCTTCCTCTTTAGCGGAGCAATCTGACGTGGCACGACTCTCTAACTCTACCAGAAATCTGGATGGACTTTGTGCATGCCATACTCACATGCTTGAGAGAAATGAACGAGAAGTCAGATGCACAGAACAGGCTTCAACGCCTGCGTCAGAAGTCGAGCGTGACATATCACACTCAGTGCTTGTGCAAAATCAGCACCAGCAGTGGTCTCATCTCCAACAAACTCTAATTCTACTACAACGGCCTCAAACACGAAATTTGGTGAGAACATACCACATCCTGCATCTAAGAAGACCTTCTACAAAATGATTGACGCAGGCCATCGCATCCAAAGCACCACCTACAATTCTTGATTGCATGAATCCAATGTCTGGTGACCCAAGGCCACCATTCCCATTGTGGTGGAGGAGGTTCACAGTCAGCATTAACCTTGTCCTTGCTGGAGATAGACGCCGTCGATCAACATAATCAACGGCTGTGCTGGACTTGCAAAAGGCTAGGGAATATCTCATGCCATTGTCAGAAACGGAAGAAACAGGCCAGAAAGGGGAGGAGGTTGTAGAGGAAAAAAGAGGATTTGGGAAACGGCAAGGTGCAGGAGTAGACGGCAGATGTACTGTCCGTTCAAAAAACGTGCGCCAGCCGATCATCCATCGGAGCGGCTCACATTGCTGCAGACGAGGGGTCCTGGAATCACAAAGTTCAACGAGGGAGATGAGGTCGACAAACCATTGATACGACTATGAGTGCAATCGTGGGGTTGTAGAGGTCATAAAACAGTACAGGAAATACTAGAGTGAGGAGCTTCCCACAGTTTTGTGAGCAACAACATGGTTTGAAATCTGGGTTTGTTGAGAAAACAAGGGGTGTTTGAAGGAAAACCGTTGACGGTTGACTACAGATCCATCGACTTCGCAAAACTCTCCCCTTCTGCTTCAGCTTCCCTTTTGGTCTGCACCCTTGCAAAGTAGGGACACATGAACTCCATGACTTTCAGTTCCAGCTCCACCATTGTCCTAATGTCGAACAGCTCCACAAAGGGATCAGCCAAAAATAGAAAGAAACAAGCTGAAACTGAAGCACCACATGAGAATGCAAACAGAAAACAGATTCTGAAACTGAAAGTTGAAAATGAGATGGCCACACCACCACCACCACCTTCTCTCCNCCTCTTAAAGAAGCGGAAGCGGGACCTAAGGTCAAGCGCAGCTGCCATCACGTGCGAAGAGGGAGTTCAGCACCAAGAACTCCCACTTGGCTGAGCGGCTGACGTAGCTCACGATGTCCTGCGCGGTCATTAGATGCTCCTCCACCTCAGGAACAGCTATAAGATCTTTTGCAGAAAGATTGAGCACATTCCCCATGCAGCAAATGTGCCCATCCTTGCTGAACTTGTCATTTTGAAGCACCAAGAATGTATCCAACATGTTATTGTTCACCGTGTCGTTGTCCACTATGAGGAAGTACATGTTATCCCACAGCCCCACTCCTTGATGGAAGCAGAGAAGAGGTCAAAGAAAGCTGCAGCAATGGCATCATCTGAGTAGGAGGGAAACGCAAGCACTACACTTTTGCCTCTGCCACTTTGAAATCCAGTGGAAGTTTATGCCCAAATATCTTTGGTTGGCATTCCTATGCCGTCTGTTGTGAATGACACCCCAGCATCCCGGCTTTGCTTACAAAGGCAAACATGCTTCTCAGCTTCTTCCTAAATGTTGCCGTGCCATTCCTGATGAGACGCGCACGCGCACGCGCGCACGTGTACGTGTGTGTGTGTGTGTGTGTGTGTGTGTGTGTGTGTGTGTGTGTGTGTGTGTGTGTGTGTGTGTGTGTGTGTGTGTGTGTGTGTGT
>SZWC01013675.1:39276-78763 GCA_023375785.1 Penium margaritaceum | reverse complement strand
ATGACATGGCGGCCGAGTGAAAATAGCCGCTCAGATGGTGTACTCGTTGCCGGGACTGCAAACAGGTCCAGGGCAGCAAGGTGGAAGGTTGGGAATGCATTCTTGTGCTTCCTCAGGTGCTTCAGAATGTTGCACAACCGACCCTTCTTCTCCTCCTTGGCCCACGCTTCCACCTCAAGCTCCAGTGAGCTTGGCTGTGCCTGCACTTGGACCTGGTCGTCCTCAGCAAACATGTCGGCTGCTGCGCCCTCCAGTGCAGCATCCAGCAGGTTCTGGTTCTGGTTGATGCGCTGGCTTCGGTGCGGTGCCGACGTGACACCATCTTGGTTCTTTTGTGACGTCTCTGCATGCATGAACACATGGAATGCAGGGTTAGCTATTCTTTCGGCACAGTGCAAGGAGAAAAAACCGAGTGGTCCACCATTCATCCATCACCTGCTGGCGTTCCCACGGATGATGATGCTACTGTAGCCACCTTGCCCTGGCTCGGTGCCACCGATGTCAACTGCACTGCCATGTCAGCCGCCACTGCCTCCAGCACTGCTGCTGCTGCCTCCTCTGCTGCACTTTGTCATTGTAGTTGCGCAGCAAGTCAACCACCTTGAGCTGCAGGTCTGCAGCTGTATTGATGCCAACATTGGGGTGCACACGCTTGTAGAAGCGCAGCTAGAACCGCGGATCGCATGCTGTTGCGAGAACATGTCGCTCAGTCAAGAGTTTCACGTACTTGTCCAGTTTGGCAATGGTTGCAAGAATGCCATCCTTGAGCTTCAGAAGCAGCTTTTCTTTGCAGTCCAGCCGGCCAGCATTCCCCATACGCTTGCTTTTCCTCTCTGCTGCAAGTGCCTTAACCAACCAGCCATTCATCTTCTCCAGCAGCAACACGTAGAAAGGGATGACGAGCGACAACGTTGGATACGTCAAACCTGAGATATCGTCGGTGAAGCTCTTGAACGGTTTGAGTATGACCGTGACCTGGGCAATGAGCTCCCAGTCATCAAAATTTGGCTTCAGAGCTGCACCATCACGGCCCAAGTCTGTCAGCCACCCCTCTAGGACCTCCTTCAAGCCGATGACACGCTCGCACATGTCAAGGGCGCTATTCCACCTCGTCTCTGTGTCGAGGTGGAGAGAAAGGTACTTCACGCCCACTTCCTTGGCAGCCTCCATCAAGGACTCCTCACGAGCTGGATTCCTTGTGACAAAGACCACGATTGCACGGAATTGCGGGAGAATGGCAGAGATCCTTGGCTGCTTGAGGAGATCGCTCACGGCAAGGTTGATGATGTGCCCTAGGCATCGTATGTGGCCAGCCTTCTCAAAGGAGTTGTTGTGCGGTACAAGGTGCTGGTCAAACACCGCGACATTGGTTGACTCGTTGTCGACCGTGAGACAGAAAAATCTTTCCCACAATCCCCACTGCTGCAATGCGTTCTTGAGGAGCTGGTACAGGTTCTCTATTGTGGCACCACGGGCGATGGCAGGGAAGGCCAGTGCAATGGCCCAGATTTTGTAGTTGTGGTCAATCCAGTGGCCAGTGATGCCCAGATACTTTGTGTTGTTGATGGCCTTACAGCCGTCAGTGGTGAAGCTGATCACGCTGGTCATGGCACCGAGGAGGATCTTGATGTGTGCGCGGTAGGCAGGAGCAGCCAGGCGGATGAGGCGCCCGAAAGTCATGCGCCCGGGGAGAGCGGCTGCTGGATTTGCGTGGGCAAAAGCCTTGGCAAGCCAAAAAGAGTCCATGGAATTGAAATACAGGTTTTTTTCCATGAGGTGCTTCCAGAGCAGGCACCAAAAGTACTCCTTGAACACGAGACTCACCTCAGAAGCACCCCGGGACACAGGGGTATTCTCGGGGTTGGCAGCTGCAGCCTCAGTGTCTGCTTCCGCGGCTGCCGTCCATGCATCATCCAGTTTTTTGGCTGCCACTGTGGCCTTGAGTTGGCTGTGCCGCTCCTTGTAAACCTTTTGGAGATGCTTCCACATTGCCGAGGTAGTCCCATCCTTGCAGCTGATGGTCACCTGGTCGTTAGGGTTTCTGGTGCAAAATAGGCACGTGGCACGGATGGAGTTGTTGCAGAATTTCTTGAAACATTCCCACACAACTGAATCTCTCTGCTTGCACTTGTTTCCAATCTGCTCCTCCTCCTCAGCCTCATCATCCGAGTCAGTTGTCGGGTCATCCTGAACAACATGGGCGTCTCCCTCGCCGGCCATGGTGCCAACGTTACTTCTCGTCGGACGATGGAACTGACTGTAGGGGCGGATCTCTGCCACGCTTTTCAGTGGACATGACTCCTGTCTCCGTTAATGACTAGATGGGAATCTGTCGGACCACCGCAGAGACATCAACCTTCCAGCCATACATGTTGCCACGTGGTGATGCACGTCCCCAGATTGACGGTGGATTGCATTTTACAGGTGTTGTAAGATACACGTGGTTACTTGTCAATCTGTTGGCATGTTTTTGACCAATAGCAGGCAATGTTGTGATTTTGATGATCAGATGCATGCCAGATGGTGACATGCATCACCGGTTTGATCCTTGGAGAGAATCTCCCGTGGCATGGGATCGTCGGTATCCAACATTTGGATGTCCAAAACTTAAACTATGGCGCATGCGCCGTAGTCAAACGTACTCAGAATTCCCTTCTTCCGGACTTGAGCTGGTCTCAATGTTCATTCACAGACCTTGACCTCCTGGGGGACTCATCCTGGATTTGACCATAGGATTCGTGAATCCCAAACAAGACCCAAGGGTGGATCCGGATTCGTGAATCCGGATTTGGATTTGATGTTTGTGAACCGGATTCATGAATCCTTGGATTTGTGTGCACCCTTACTGCTACGGGCCTTAAATTCCCTGGTCTGAGCTCTGCCTGATGACCAATCCTATGCCTTATGCAATTTTCGATTTGGCAGAAAAGGGGAGGACCAAGCAGATCCTCGCAGCGGTGCTCCATGCCCCCATGGGTGAGGAATCACCTCACTACATGCCATGAGGAACGGGAGATGGCACTGGTGATCTCATTGGGTGACAGGCTTTGGGGTCTGTGCCCAAAGCCAGAGGCACTGATTGCTGAGTATGGCAATATGTCGATGGATCTTTGTCACTGCATCCTCATGCTTGGATCATCCTACTCCATGCTCTAATGGTTTGAACCTGTTTTTCTACACCTTGGAGAGCCTTTACAGGGAGTTTTGGTTTGGGCCTCTATGACGCCTTCGTGTGAGGGGTGTTGAGAACATTAACCTTGCTGAGGTGTTCAAGGATTCGCGCCAGTACAAGGATATCCTTCATGAAGAGGTGTGAGAGGCCAACACCCCAGCACCCAGCACATTTGTGCATTTATCCTCGCCATGTGCTTCCATTGGATCTGGCCAGGGAGGAGGTAGAGGTACAGGAGGATGGGATCGTGGAGGAACAGGCACTCAGTCAAGGGGAGGATGAGGCCGTGGCCGGGGTAGTGGCAGAGCGAGCACCTACAACTACTACAGCAAGCATGACGACTTCTGGTGTACATGCCCAGACCTCCAACCAACATGCTGCCATCCCAGAAGTAGTAGCCGCTACAGAGGTTCACTTCCCCAAGGCTTTACCCGGAAATTGGGTACCATCTGCAGCCACCAGCATGGTCTGCGCCAGTGGTCACAGGACCTTGAGCCCCTGCAGCCTTTGGCGGATTTGCCTGCGTATCACCTCCAACTACAGCTGTCGGTGGACCAGTCGTTTTGTTAGTGGCCAACCCCTATGTATCAGGGTTCCTTGTATGTACCACCGAACTCGGCCGTCCGAGTCCCCAAGTCCACATGGACGCAGTGTATGTATTAAGATGTGGCCAAGTGACAGCAGTCCACAGCAGGATCACCTGTGGATGGGTGGACAACATCCATGGAACTGCAGTCCCTAGAACCAATGGCCATGCCACAGTTGCCAGGTCAACGACTAGCGCACACTCGTGTCATCACGTCGCACTCACTCTCCATGCATGCATGGGTTCTTGACACTGTTGCGTTGAATTACGTGTCACCACACTGCCAACCATTTGTGTCGTTGCATGCTACACACGATGTGGAGGACGTGAAAATAGGATCTAGGGAGGTGTTGGAGGTTGAGGGTGAGGGCATAGTGGCTTTGCAAGCACCTGGTGGTGTATTGTGGCTGACTGGTGTGTTGAACATCTCCAAGTTGAAAGTGAACCTGATTTCATGGGGTCAGCTAGAATTCCAAGCAAATACTTCCACCTTATACAGAAGCAACGCTGCAGGATTTTTTATGCTACTGGTGCACTGTTGGCTGATGGCCCTTTGCACGCTGACGTGCATCACCGCCTGACCCTCTTGCCACTGGTGCAAATGCATTCACAGAGACCAAAAATGGATGTCTTGACTGGCATTTATGCAAAGCACAAAGGCCTACTACGTCGCCGACTGGCACAATTCAACATAGAGCTAGTCAATGACATGATTGAATGCACTATATCACATGGTCTCCTGCCTACGGACTCTCCTTGTTGCCTTAGTGTAGATGCATGTCTTGACTTTCAGGAAGGAAAGGCAAACAGACAGAAATTTCTCAGGCCAGATAAGGTATGCAAAACACCTCGTGAAATTGTTGATGCAAACCTGACAGGATCACACCACAGTAAAACGGTACAGCAGAAATGTGGGAAATGACCCTAGGTGATACGTTGCACACTCTGCTGAGTCTGGCCTGTATTTTGGCTACTGAGAAGAATGTTTCAAGTATGTAACTTGGATATAGAAGAGGGTATCGTAAGGACCTCTGCCCAAGTCAGTCACACCATGGAAGTGATGGTTCAAAGAAAAGGCCGACTTAAGATCAGCTAGGATGTGGGGTATTATGGCATGTGTATGAATTGTGCAGCCGTAAAGAGACCACAAACTTTGCCCACAAAGCCGTAAATGTGTCTTTGTAGGGGTCTCACATGCATCCAAAGAATAGAAATTCTTGGATCCCATCAACCCCCGAAGGGTAGAAATGCCTCCTTTTTCAAGCATATGCACTACAAACAGTTTCGCACTCTCATGTCCTGTACATCACCATCCCTGAACAGTACCCAGACTAAGTGAGCGTGACTATGTTTGTTCCTCACATGCATATCGATCACTCAGGTCCTGCAAATCAAGAAAGGAACACGAAAGGGAAATCATCCGTCTCCGTAGACCTGCTGACACCCACTGATGTACCAAGAACTGACTCAAGTGCTCCCTACATGGAGGATTCAAATAAGTTGTCTCCCAAGCCAGTATGATGCTCCTCCTGTAATTCTTTGTGTATTAACTACGGTCAGTTTTATCACACAGATATTTCAGCAACCGTGGACCATACCATTGTGGAGCCATAGACACTTGATGGGGCGAGGGGACACACCACTGCTGCTGAGTGGAACAAGGCCACGGCGGCCGAGTTTAATGCTGTTCTGGTACATGGTGTGTACGAAATCATCCCTTTGCCACTTGGGCACAGAGCCATTTGTGTCAAATGGGTGTACAAGGTCAACAGGAACCAGGCATGACAAGCTGAAAAGTACAAAGCGAGGCTCGTGGCTAAGGAATTGCACCAAATAACAGAACAGGACTTCATAGATATTTATGCCCTAGTTGGGAAGTAAAGAACAAGCCAAACACTGTTGGATGTAGCGGCACATGAAGACTGGGAGATACATGTAAAGAACGCATTCATCAATGGCCCAGTAGAGGAAAAACTATGCATCAAGCAACCAAAAGGGTTTGATGATGGGACAGTTTGTGTGTGGCTATTCTCAAGGCCCTCTGTGGGCTCAAGCAAGTTCCACGATACTAGAACAAAGAGATTCATTGTACGCATGGATTGAGAGAGCTCATCCATGTTCAGAGTGACCCCTCTCTTTTCCTACACTCTGACCATAGTCTTCCAGTTGCCTTGTTGGTCCATGTGGATGATTTGCTCATTTTGTCTCCCTCTCTCTCTCTCTCTCTCTCTCTCTCTCTCTCTCTCTCTCTCTCTCTCTCTCTCTCTCTCTCTCTCCCTTGTCTCGGAAGAAAAGCAGCTGCTCACCACACACTACAGCATGACAGACTTGGGTAACACAACTCATTTCCTGGACATGACTCTCACCAGAGACGGGACTGCTTGCACACTCGCCTTGGAACAAGGATGGTTCATTGCACATCTTACGAAACGCTTCCAGCACCTGGTATCTTCCATGGAATCACTCATTGATGATTTCTGATTTTTACGCACGCCTTTTGGATGCAAAAGCCACAGATAACGGACCAGACTCTGACCCCATACTGTACAGGCAAATCACTGGTGTTCTATCATACTTTGCTTCCACCACACGTCTTAATATCTCTTGCGTAGTGAACGTGTTGGAAAAACTCAGTCAACAGCCATGCAACACACATCTCAAAGCACTGCTGAAGTTGCTTTGCCATGTGATGACACAGCTGGGTCTGGTTTGGTCTTTGCATCCTCTGCGAGCTCCTTATTGGATGGGGATTGTGAAAGTGATTATGCATGTTATTGTGGGGTACGCAGTCGTGGTGGTGATCTGTTTTGAGAGTGGGGTACAGCAGTGCCGTGGAAAATTGCTTAAGAAGTCATGTGTGGCCCAGAGTGTGGCTGAATCTGAGCACATGACACTGGGAGATGCTGCATGTGAATGCATCTGGCTGGCATGACTGCTTGAGGAATTGGGACTGCACTCTCATGTTGTTGCACTTCACAGCGACAGTTCTGCCATACGCTGCAGTATTGAGAATGAAGGCGTGTTGCACCCTTGAACAAAGTACATTGGTGTAGAGAATTATGTTGTACTTGAAGCAGTCGAAGCAAGCGGTGTACAAATGTGTCCATTTAGCTGTGATGCTCAGCTGAATGAATTTCTTACTATGGCACTCCCATCTCCTGTACTACATCTACAACCTGAGCACCTTGGCTGCATCCCTGCCGCACTCACGTCCAAGGGGGCATGTTAATCCTCTTTGTATGTGTTTTTCCTCCAATGTGGACCTGAGTGCATAGGAAATGCTGACCGAGAGCGTGGAGGTGACGCACATGGAGGTTCCATGCCACGTTGGACCGACACTACGATCCATCTAACGTCTCTCATGCGCTTGCCTCTCACTCGCAGCATTTCCTTAGCTCCATCATCGTTAGATTCACCTTTCATTCCGAAACCTATGGGTATCCTCAGTCTTTATGTTTGGTCAGCACAGTACAAGGCATCTGGAACCTAGATTAGTCTGGGCCTAGTTAGTGACATTGAGTGTGTTTTGTGTGGGAGACATGGTTTGGGGCAGTCTGTCTCTTTTTTTGTGACACGTGGGGGTTTTTCCTTTGCTTGCTGGCCGCCGGGTGATTCTCTCTTATTGAGACTCGCCCGCTCAAGCTCTTAGGCATTAGAGCTCGGCACTTAGGGTTTCTGGCCAAACATCCATGTCCGTCATACAAACCTGACATTTACTTTCTCGTTTTTGCACCAAATTGTACAACATAAGCTGCATTTGAATCATAGGAGGCCTCTGAAGACATGCAGATCAAGTATTATCTTGGATTCTCAATGCTTCTTGGTTTCCCCAAGTGTAGCACGGGTTACCTTCAATGACACAATTTCTATTTACTTGGCTAATGTGCTCACGGTGGCAGCTCCCAAAATTGGGAGTCCACCAAGGGTGTGTGGTGAAGCCATCACTTCCTTACCCTTATTAGCCTTGGTTGGTATGGAACTTTCCATGCCGCAAAAAGGATCGTTGTGCAACTAACACAAGCAAGTTTGGACAAGCACCGCTCACCACAAACCCTGAGAGGGATTTCCTCTCATTTGTGTCTTTGCTCCTACAATTGGTGAGGCCACACTACAAAATTCAACTGAATTCTCTACGCCACCTTGGATGGTACAACCACGGGGTAAAATCTGTAGGTTTTCTATGCCTACATGTTTGGTACAAGCACACAATAGGAAATCAATCATCATTTACCTTCAACGCCATCAAAACATCAGCTTAGAAACAATTGCAAGATGATATTGTTAGCCGTAACTCACGACACAATATTACTTCCAAGGCCAGCTAGGGACTTTAAACTAAAAAAAATAAAGGAGCAAGAGAACATGTTATGCTTGTTCACAAAATCAAGGTGCAAGCAAAGATAACGAGGGAGCAAAATTCTTTCATTGCGAGCACAACATTTCCCTCTTTTGTTTCCCTTCTTGTCTTGACTTGCTTCTCTTGCCTCCTCTTGCTTGGTTCGGAATTCTGTTTTTGGACTTTCATCCCCTTCTGCTTCTTGGGGATGCATACCATGTGCCACAGCAATAGAGAGGCCTTGAAAAAACTTTAAGGAAGGAAATTTTCTCTTCTAGGTGGTCTCTTAACTTGTGAAGCCGTCTGGTCTTTGACAAGCCTCGTGCACCGAGTCTTGGTCCAAGGCATAAGCAAGGAGGCATGGAAAAGATAGTGAAGAGGAGATTCCACGAAGTCATTGTCCTAGTCTACACATAAAAAAACCACGTGGCTTCCAGGGAAAGAAGAGTTATAGGGAGGAGAAAGAAATGTAAAAAGATTTTGCCAAAAGCTTTCCACCCTCTGGAATTCACGCTACAATCATAGCTACTGGTGACACCTTAACTATGTTATATCCACCAAAACAGAGTTAGTCGCAGGAGTCATTCATACTCTGAGAACCAATGTATCAGCTGTGACTCCAACTCCTGCACAAAATTCGTCATCAAAAGTTGTGAATGGCATCCAGAAATTGCTAAGGCATTTTCTCCTCCATGCCACTCCAGGGGTAGTATTCATCAACAAACTGTGCAGGATGACTCAAACATTTAAGATATCCTGAGGCCCATTCTTTTTTCCACCTTGATCCCTTGCTCTACATCCCAAACAAGGGTGGTCGTATCCCAAATTCATGAGCTTGCGTCTATTCTCAATGCACAAAACTCAATGTTCACATTGAAAAAACATCAGTTGTGTTTCTAATGTGATAGCAGATATCATCTTGTATGAGACACACTGCACAATCTTGCGTCCGTAATATCTCTCTCTCATATGCTTTCACTTGCTTTTCCTCTCCTCGTATCGCACTCACCCTATGAGGCTAGGAGGGGAAGATGAGTTCAAGGTCTTGAGGATATTGGTTTTGACCCTCGAAACCTTGTGGTCTTCTGGATGCCTATCAAGTGGCCAGCTCGATTGGCATCCAGCAGGTTTACGGTCAGTTGCTGGCTCGTCACCTGACCGACCGCCCGCCGTCCAGCCGGCCGGCTGCCAGATGGCGTGCGGCCACCACGGGACTGGCCGCCGGCCAGCCCTTGACGTGACGAGTGGTGGTTGTCCACCTCCCTCGCTTTTGTGAGGAGGGAGGGTTGAACTGCCCCTTCCGATACAAGCATGTATGCCACAACAATACATTAAGCTTTTTGCGGTCTTATCTTCTCATTCATTGCATCCTTGGATCCTTCCTTATCTTCTTGCCTCTTGCTTTCAAGCCTCTCACATTTGTTGGAAGTACCTTCATTGAGCCTACGATGATGGGGAGACTTGAGAAAACATTGAAGAGGCAATTGCCTTCCCTCTTGTACTCCACTGCACCGTTTGAGCTCTCAAGGGAGGCTCCTTGCCCTAAGACTTGGTCCGACACGGAAACAAGGAGGCTTGGAAAAAAGAGGAATGGCAAAGGATTCCAAGAAGACTTCACCCAAATCATCCCAAATCAATCCAGGTGGCATTTATGATGGAAGTCAGGAATACAACTAGAGCTCATGCAGAGCTTTCTAATGTAATTGGTTGTTGTTAAACTCGTATCTCATTCTGTCATTTTCTATTGCTTTTGTTATTTTCGGTGGTGTATTATCCATGAGATAATCACTGAACTTTGAAGATTCAGTTGCAAGAGTCGCTCTTGCTTTGAAAAGCACTTTAGCGGCTACGTTCTCTGTTAATCCATATCATCTATCTCCCTCACATATGTGTCCTTTGGTACACAGGGCATGGTGATCCTGAGGCCAATGGAGACACGCACTGAACTAAACTCTATTGAGGGACTACGTAGTGACATTACTCTCAGGCTGCGTGACTCCTCTCAGTATGGTCCCATGCCCCCCATCCTCGTCGGCCGCTTCAACCTCATCACATCAGCATCAAAGACTTAACATTTATTCTTTTGTTTACTAAAATTGATTCGTTGGATTTTTTCTACCATGCTTGTGTTCTTTCTCACCCACCTAAGGGTCCGGGTTTTCTTGTGGATGTGTTTCATTAGGTGCCTGAACTAGAAAAGGGAAAAAAGAAGAATGGGAGGGGAGGATATGACGATCATTTCAAGTGATTCAAGTTACATTTGAAGGGTAGAGAGCTCCGCACTCTCCAGCTCCGGCATGATATCACCATCGGTATTCACAAAACAGCTTCTAGTGTTAGCTATTGAACTGACCACCTCTGGCAGAGAAACCATAAAACAGACAAAGCTCACAAAGGTATTTATTCCTTCTTCCTTTGCAAGCATGTGTCATGCACCCCAAACTTAATCAGGCATACACTTCACCTTCAAGAGTACTAACATCTTTCTATTACATCTCAAGAAGAGCTCAAGTCGTCAATATGCAAGAGAGCATCAGCAAGGGTTAATTGATCATCATGCAAGACAAGTCCTTTCATAACTGTGTGTCATGTCCGAGAACTCAAAAGCACATTCCTATGAATTGGCCTGACCCCTGCCACATCACCAATAGACTTGCGTTGTAGGCGTGACACATAAGCATCCTAGTGCCAATGTGACAGACCAACCGTGTAGCTTCCAACAACTTTCTTTCTTGGAAGCTTCCATGAGAACCAAGATGTGCATGGGGCCAGGAACAAACTCATGACCTCTCACTTGGTAAACTCGGCAATTTGGCCAAGTAAACCATTCACCCACATGGTGTAGTCATAGGCCATATGTCAAATGAGACAGAGCAAGTTGAGTCACCCTATAATGGATCCAAGGGTCATATCTTCACAAGGGATAGAGCATTCCTGATCCATCCTACAACACTGAACAAGGGAAAAACATATTCAACAAATCTCTCCCTTGCACCTTGCGTCAGTTGCCATCATCATTGTTCATCACCTGCGTTGACCATGTTGATACCTTGCCTGTCCACCTGGTGGAGCCTTGTCCAGTGGCTTCAAATGCAGGTCAGCCCGGTTCAGCTTGATTCCCACGTACTCGAGCTCCATTTTCTGCTTATAGACCAAGTCCCAAGCATAGTAATAGCAGATTTCAATGTGTTTTGTGCGTCTAGACAGGACTTGGTTCCTGGACATGTTAATTGGACTCATGTTGTCAATCTTGATGACCGTTGATGTTGTCTGTGGTATCTTCATCTGAGATAGTAAGCTGCGTAGCCACATCATCTCTTTACATACCTCAGAAAAGGCAATGTACTTGGATTTAGCTGTTGAAAGAGAGACACATTCCTACTTGTGACTCGTCCAACTGACAGCACCTCCATTCAGCATACACAAAGCCAGAGGTGGATTTTCTGTTGTCTACATTGCCTCCCCAATCAGTGTTGGTGTAGCACATGAGACGGAGTGACAAGGATCCAGCGAGACCTCCAAAGTGGAGCCCCACATGTCGCGTCCCCCAAAGGTAGCACATGATGCGCTTCACAGCCTGCCAGTGCAGTGGACCAGGATTGGGCACAAACTGGCTCACCTACCCAACCGCATGGGCTATACCTGGTCGGGTGGCGACCATGGCAGACACCAGGCTACCCACTACAGAGTGGTACATGATGCCCAGCTTGTCGGTTTTCTCCGCTTTGTTGGATGGGGACATGGAGGTGGAGAGCTTGCACACTGAGCTCATGGATGTGATCGTTTGTACCTAAATCAATGTCGTATGATGCTGGCCTGAGTATTGCCCTTCCTTTGTTGGAGGAACACTCAGCCATCGAGCTTGTGGGTTCCTTCCCACCATTTTCCCCTCTCCATGCATCCCCGTCTCCTCCCTCCTTCCTGGGTGCCCTGCACTCCCGAGCCCAGCGTCCAGCCTTGCAGTAGTTATGGTAGTTGCCTTGACTCTTTGGACCCCTTCCACTGTTACTAGTGCTGTTGTTTCCCATGTATCCAGAGGAGAAGGCACTGTAGAAGGTGCCACTGCTTTGTGAGGCAAAGGCAACCATGTTTTCTTCACTACTGCTACGATGCATGGCTTCATTTCGCATGTACTCCAAGACGGTGGCGTAGGAAACTTGCTCTTCAGTCCACCCTCCAATCACTGTAATCATGGAATCCCAGATTTCTGGCACCTTCATCAAGAAAATTATGGCTTGCATATTGGATTTCAAGTCCCATCCCATACCGGTGGCTTGCTGAAAGTACGTCTCAAGCCTCTACACAAAGGCGGGGACATCATCCCCTTCACCAAGCCTCATGCTTGTGAGGTTCTGTAGAATGAAGAGACGGTTGGAAAGTGAGGAGGAATGAAATACCTTGCCTAGTTTGGCATATTTTGTGGCTTCCACTGTACAACCATTAATGTGTGAAAGGACTGACGGTTGTGAGGAGGACACAAGAACGGGGAGAGACTTCTTGTTGAGCTTGACCCATGCCACAAGGTCAGCACCCTCCTCCTTTGGTACATGGTGGTTCTATCAAAACACCCTAGAAATTCTTTTTCATTCATGATGATAGAGACTTGCCACTTCCAGAGAGCAAACCCCTAGCATCAAACTCTAGGATGGGAGAATGGTTCCCTGGTTCCCATGTCCCTGCCATCCCTACAACTACAACTGCTACACCTGCTGCACATGTTGTTGATGCCGATCCACTTGTGTTTGAGACCACTGTAGGCTGTTTGTGAGAAGAACCAACTGCTTGCCCTGTTCACAATGGATGTTTGCTGATGTAGGCTGATGTAGGCTGATGTCAGCTCCCAAGGCGGAAAGGTGCAAACGTGCTGCATTCTCCTCCTATAGATGTTCTCCTGCAAACAGAGAAGTTGGGTGAGAGCGAAGGTGCTCTTAATCCTTGTGAATTAGCAATTGCGTGCATGAAAATTCTCTAACCAGAGGTGTGGCACCATATCCTTTTATTAGCTATTGAGCTAACCACCTCTGGCAGAGAAGCCGCAAAACCAAAAAAGCCAAAAATTTTCTTACACCTTCTTCCTTTACATGCATGTGTCATGAGCTCCAAAATCAATCAGGCAAACAATTCACCTTCAAGAGTACAAACGCCTTTAGTATTACATCTGAAGAAGAGCTCAAGTCGTCAATATGCAAGAGAGCATTAAGCAAGGGTTTATTGATCACCATGCAAGAAAAGTCCTTTTATAGTTGTCTGTCCAGTCCTATAACTCAAAAGCACATTCCTAAGGATTGACCTAACCCTGCCACATAACCAATTGACTTGCGCTGTGGCCTTGACACATAAGCATCCTAGTGCCAAGGTGACAAACCAACCATGTAGTTTCCAAGAAGCTATGGACTTTCTTTCTTGGAAGCTTCCATGATAACCAAGATTTGAATGGGGTCAAGATCGAATACATGACTTCTCACTTGGCCAAATCAACCAAATGGCAAAGTTATCTATTCAGCCACGTGGTATAGTCGCAGGTCATATCTCATATGTGACAGAGCATAGTTGAGGCACCCTACAATGGAGCCAGGGATCATACCTTCACAATGGGTAGATCATTCATGATCTATCATACAACACTGAACAAGGGACAAACATATTCAAAATCTAGCACTCACCGAGGAGGAGGTTTCTCCTCCATAAAAATTTGGAGGCAATCGTCATCAACGACCTTGCATAGGGATACTAATATTTTTTAGTCTCATGAGGCCCAGTTCCACGCTTCACCTCAACCCCTCCTTTGGAGTCCTATAGTAGGAGGGTAGTTCCCTGCATTCATGATTCCGTACAGTTTTTTCATGTGAAAAAAAAAGATTGTGCAAGTCAAACGTTATGTTTGTTTCTTGATAGAATAACGTGAAGGGCAAATTTTCCAGATAATCATGTTTTGGACTCAGTCCTCAGGTGATGGGCTGCCGTAAGGTCACAAAATTTTGACCACATCTGCTTTATGACCCATCGGAAGCTCAAACCTATTAACATTGTTCGATGTTTAAAGCCGACCTGGGCAAGTTTGGCCGTCCACTTTTTCCTGATTTTGCAACTGTTTTTTCATTGTGTAATTGTGGCACTCAAACTAACTATGACCATGACGGTTTTGTTGTATTGTGCATTTCCGATGGGTGTCTGCCAGAGTTCACGTGCTTTGAAGATAATGCATAGGTTTTTTTTTGCAGAAAAAATCGCCCCTCAAAAGCTCGCCGTTAAGAACGGCGCACGAGATAAGTCTTCTACGTCAGGTCGGAGCTTGCCGATGATGCATTTTACCTGCAGATCGATGCTATGGTCATCACGGGCCGTTACATTTCTGAGAGGGAGCTTTTCAAGATAGGCGTTCGCTATACCTTGATGTCTAAATCATCACTGTACATGTTGGCAACTGGTCAGGTCATCACCTTGGACATGTTTTCCCTAACGCAAAACTGCCACGTGAATCTCATGTCTTGCAATTTTATGCCATCCCTTCCCTTGTTTCTCTCCCGCCCTCACTGTCACTCATGCTCTTTCCTCATCCTTGCTCTCTCGCTTTGTCCTCACTCTCCCTCTCTCTATTTCTCTCTCTCTCTCTCTCTCTCTCTCTCTCTCTCTCTCTCTCTCTCTCTCTCTCTCTCTCTCTTGGTGAGGAGGAACAAGCAAGGACAAGGGTGAGAGTCACTTGTGGAATCCTGGCTGCCATTCAAGAAACTAGATCGACTGGCAGCTGGTCGTTGGAGGACACAGGGCCGGCGGGTCATCTGAATGTTTGCCGGCCATCTAGTCAGCCAGTCCCCAGATAGCAAGCAGCCAGCAAGTGGCTGGCTTCCGGCCATGTCTTGCCGTGGCGAGGTGTGGCTGTTGGCCACCCCCTTGCTTTTGCAAGGTAGAAGGGCCAATCCAACCCCCTTGTCAAACACTATTGTTGATGTTTTTGTGGAAAGGTCACGTGTTTACCACAATGTTAGACAGCTCATGTAGCCACTGGAGATTGAACCATGTGTTGGACCTCCTATTCAATTTTCAAAATATTTTAGGACAGAGTATGCAAAGTTCCCCCACCTTTCTAGTGAAATTGGCGAATCCTGTTCATGTCTGAATTATCTGCTCGCAAGGTAGGAAACGATCAATGGTGTAAGAGCGTTCGCATGAGACATTGATGTGGCTCTACCGGACTCCTCTTGTTGTTACATTCCCTTCGGCTCAGAACAACAACTTAGAGACATGCCATGCGAATGCAAGGTCACGAGGTAGATCTTCTTTCAGTTGTTGTTGATGCAAAAGAAGTTTCACTTCTGAGCTTGTCAGCCACAGATGAATTGTCATCCCTTTGAAATATGTAGAATGGAGTGAAATGGTGAGTACCGGCCAGATCTAAAGTTCACTCGTGAGTCGGTTACAGCCACATTCTGTAGCTCCTCCATTGCTGTGGCGAGTATTTGGAACTGATGGTTGTTGAGGCTCTCAAGTCCAACCTGTGGTGCAACTTTCATTGATGTGAGCTTTTGGCCAGTGCCTTCTCCTCTCGTGAAAGGTGTCATTCCGGCAGGTAGTATTGAGCCCACAAATCCCATACTAAAAGTGGTCGTTGGAGACGTCTTAGCCTCAACACTTGCCACGAAGCTTATCACTACTGTTGCCTGAGCCGCTTGGAGAGTGTCCTGAATCAATTGATGCTGTCACTCCATATTCAAATTCTTTGCCATGCTACTTCTGCTCATCACAGGATGCCTAGTTGGTATGGAAGTTAAGGTGACCCTTGGACTTCTCGCCACCTACTTGCTGGGTTTCTAGGACGCTTGATGGCTACTTTGAAACCATCAGCCTTAGGAGACACGTCCTTACATTTCTCGGTGACCAGCTCCCAAGGACCATTTTCTCAAAGGTGTTCTCTGTACATGTTTATGACCTGATTACGTAGTATTTTTCTTTGTGCACCCCATTCTTGGTTGTCCCTGTGCACTTCCACACTCGCGTGTAGGCAAGAGCATATTTTGATACTTGTGTTCCTCGTTTATTCCCACTTCATCCTCATTTTTTCCTCTTTCAGGTGTATCTTTGCTATCTCTCTACCAAATCAAGCGATATCTATTACTATGTGTTCCTCACAGCATGTGCTCTCTCATAGTACAACGCTTAAGTGGATCCTCTCATTCCCTCACGGTACCAGATCCATACAAGGTGGTACATACAAGTTGTGGCAACGTGAAGGCTGTGAACTTAGCGATCACATCATGTAGTCCTCTAGCACAGCCGGAGGCGGAATTCTGCCAAAATGTTCTTAAAAGTTTCCCTCGTTGTGGCTGCCTTTTTGGGAGCGACGTGAAGTACTAGTGGTAGCGTCTTAGGCTGCCTCCATAGCATGAGCAGCTATGGCACACGTAGTAACTGCATCTGGTTGCCCTCATCGTATTACAAGTAGTTACCTATAGCAGTAGTAGCACCACCAACTTTGGCCACAGCAGTAGTGAAAATGACATACCCTACTGTGTTGATTGTCGTTTCGATCAACAACAGTGACGGCAACGTCCATAGAAAAAAGCAGCCTTAGCAATAGAAGAAATAAGAGAGAAACAACAGTAGCAGCAAGAACAGTAGTGGCAGTGCCAACAACCCATCTACATTGGGTCGCCGTGTAAACCAGCAGAAATAGGAGTAATACTGGATATAACAACAACAACAACAACAACAACAACAACAACAACAGTTGCAGCAACAAGTGCACTTAAGACATTCACCGCACTAGAAAAAGCAAGTATAGTAGCAGCGATAGTAGTAACATATTCTTGCAAATCTCGGGAATTGGCCCGAGCTCACCTATTGACAGGCTTGTCAGTCGAGCTCATCGACTAACGAGCTTTTCAATCGATAGTCTCCTCCCTTTGGCGAGGGAGGAGACTATCGAGCTTGTCCTCCCTACTTGAAAGGGTCGAGGGAAGAGGAGGTGAGCCTCGTCACCCCCTCTTTATGTAGGATGAACCCGAGTCCCAGACTTCATATAGGTGGTTTCTCATTTCATTTCTTTTACCTTTATCTTTAACTTAGTTTTCTCCTTTTTGGGTTACATAGTAACCCTTTTTTTCCTTACTTTTCTGTGTTTGTGCCGCAAGAAAATCGTGATTGGTGGATCAGTCATTTTTCTGACTTATCCACCAATCAGGGTGAAAGAATTTGTAGGACTGTATGCCCCCCCCCCCCCCCCCCCCCCCCCCCGTCCGCGGACGCCTTGGCGAGGTCGGCCCAGAAGAAAAAACTCACAGACATCGACCTAGATGTCCGGACAGACCCCGGATAGTTCGGAATGACCAGTCTGATGCCAGGACAAAAGGGTAAGGACTGTACCCTTTCTGTACCCTTTCTACGTTGGGTTGGGGCCAACCTTGGCCTCGCCCTTTCCTGTTTCACGCAACTGGCCGTCATGGCAAACTCTTGAGACTCGTGAACCCGGCTTCAAACAGGTTGAAAATGCAAATGAAAGAAAAGAAATTCAACCACCGTCATAGAAGAAGGTGAATAAATTAAATTCTGCCCATAGTCATGTCATCTTATCTTTCATAACATAATGAAACATTCAAAATTCATCCAAATTTGTCAAAGGTAGAATTTTGTGTGGAGTTCATCATAAACGTGTGAAACTAGAATGTTCATAATACAAGAACAAGATGAAATCTCATTCAAATAAATTATCATCAGATAGGACCACATTCATAAAGAGAATGAGAAGAAATGCCTTTTGAGGTTCTTCTTCAATATGTTGGTGAATTTTTATACATGATACGATATTTTCAAGCGCACTCATTCATATTTTGGTTGTGTTGTTTTAGCTTTTACATCCACACAAGCTGGAATAAATCCAGCATAGCTTGAGGTAATTTAGGAAGAGTTCGCCTAAACCATACACAATGTTTAAGAGCACGCATGGGCAAAAAAAAGAAAGGAGTTTGAACGAATGCGGGTGACAGTTTGGCAGTCCATTTACAACCAATTTTTGCTTCCACAGACGAGGTAGAGTCTCATGGCAAACCTTCCATTATGTGGTCCGGATTGCGGGCAATCATTTAGCCTCTTAAGAGATACTAATGTAAACACTTTTGCTCAGTTACTATGTAACCCTATGCACGCTTTGCGTGCAAAACCTGCCTCTTGTTTATCCTTCCTTTGCACTTAGTTGAGACCCAGGGATTCACAAATTTGTGTCAGTGCCTCGGGTGACTGTAAAATGCATTCTTTCACCCCATCATCCTCTTCAACCGAGACCCTCACTTGTGGAAGTTTGACCTTGTGTAGTGGGGGTCCACCATTTTCATGTCGTTGACTAATTTGATACTCGGGTGAATGTTACACCAAGCAGAATGTGGATGGTTCACAAGGATGAGGTGCACAACAGTAGACTATTCAATGAATCGGGACAAATGGGTAGTTTGTATCAAGAAATAAGTGTATCAAATAAGTCAAAAGCATATAGAAAATTACGAGAATTACAAAGAGGCATATGTTGGAGCCGAGAGATAAGCGTGAGGTCACGCCGGAGATGGTTGTTTCGATAAGCACCACCAAGAAGTCGAGGGGCTTCAAGATTATCGAGGTGCAGCTTTTTTTAAGTCCAGCGTTGTTGATACAACAAATGAACAATATCAAAACATCAATATGGTCCACAACACTTATGTTGACAATTCTAGGAAGTGGTCAAAGCTGTCAAAATCTTTGTGAAAGGGACACCAGAGTTCGGGACAGGTGGCCAAAATGCCCTGGACTGAATGGCGTAAATTTTCAAGGTCAATGCGCAGTGGGCCATGAATGTAACGACACAGATCCCCACTCGTGAAGTTTATATACTCGTGTACACCGGGGATGGAACACTTCCCACCCTCTTAGCCGGGCCGTCTCAGCGGGAAGGACACGTAGGCTGGTGTTGGCGATAGTAGCTTTTGATCAGGTGATCGACATCTTGGAGGTTGTCGTAGAGCTCCCAGTTGTTGTACGCGACGACATAGCCATGCCACTTCACCAGGTACTCCATCATTTTTCCATATCGTTAGCTTCTGATGATTCTTTTAACTACATACTCCATATCTAAGTCCACTTAAATAGGAATTATATGTGCGATGTTTCTACCGGGAAAGGTCTTGCTAGATTTTAGGTAGTGTTTGCGATTGCTGATGTAGAAAACATGGTGGATCTCCATACTTTCAAGCGGTTGAAGCCAACCGACGATGAGGGTTTGCATTCACTCAATCTCAAATGGTCCCAACACTGGGATTTTAGTTTTGCAGTATCCTGTCCTTGGAGTTTGATGTTTGGCGTACTGAGTAGGACGCTATCTCTAGCACTGAATGTCATTGTTGTGATTTTGGTCCGTTGCTCGCTTCATGGCTACTCTTGTCTTTGAGAGGGTCTGTCGTATTTCCTCCCAAACTCTGGAGAAACATTGTCGGTGAATGTCAATTGCGGGGATGTTCCTTAGCTTTGAAGTCCTGCCGGTCTGGAGAAAAGTTCACCATACACCACTTCAAACGGAATTATACTCGTTGTAATGGAAACTGCAGAGTTGTATGCAAGTTCATTGCTCTGTATTTTTGTTGTAAAATGAGTGTTTAAAGGCTTGCATAACATGCACAGAAGTTGTTTGAGTGTTTGATTGGTTCTCTCTGTTTGTGTGTTGGTTCAAGGATGGAATTTTGTTGTTAGTTGGATCCGACTGCAGTAATGCATCATAGTTTTGTACCAAAAATGGCAAGTGATCTAGATCCAAACGTCTCAATTTCTAACAATGGTACTTGGAACACTACGTAGCTATATGATATAGACTAGAAATAGTTGTTCGACTCCTTCTGTGGTGATGGTGGTCGTTGTCATAATGAAGTCTGAATATCTTTAGAATTGGTCTACCATCACAAGGATGGCACCATAACCCTTGGGATTGGCAGGTAACCCCGTCATGAAGTCCATGATAATGTTGACACATGGCTCCGTTGGAATAGGAATCGGTTGAGGTAATCATGGTGGCCTCTTGTATCGATCTTTTTGCCACTGACAGATGTTGCATGATTTGCATAACTCTACCACGTCGGTCTATATCTTATCCCACTAGTAGTACTTCGCCAGCTTCTTGAGTGTCTTTTCCTTGCCAAAGTTTCTACCTCGACCGGTGTCATGACATTCCTCCAATAGCATCTGCCAAAGTTCTTCATTTGGTGGCACGACGACTTGGAAGATACATTTCAGTTGCCAGTAGGGCTCGTTGGACCAGAACTTGGATTTATTCTATCCGTCGAACTCCTTGTACCCCTTCACTAACAGCCTTGCAAGGTACGAGTCTCATTTGACAACCAATTTTGTCATTTCGTGTTAAAAAGTTGCCCCTCCGCATGCCCAAGTGCGGCGCCGGGAGATGCCAACGAGCCGCCAGAAAGACAAAAAATTTCATCGGTGGATCTAGCGGCTCAAAGATTGCTCGGATCCTTAAATTAATAATTGGTTCTTAATCTTGACAAGTCGCTCAATCCGGTGGAAGTTGTTTCACCAGAATCTGACAAGTATCGAGGAAGATATGGCCTTCCAAAGTTGGGGTGTGTGCAGCGGCTCTGGGAGCTGGCTGACTCGAGATCCAGTGGATAATCGACCAGACCGAGTAACAAAAGCACCATCTGGAGATTTTGCTCCGGAAGGTCTACCGAGGCGTCCGCTGGATAATCCACCGGATCCTGTACTGCAGTTTGTTACTGATGGATTAGCCAAAAATTCTGGCTCGACGTCCGAAACTCAGCAGTACGTTTTCCTAATCACGGACTTAGTCAAAATTTTGACTGCAGGTCAACGGACAGGTTTCAAAACTCGTCACACCCCATCACCAAAATCAACTTAAAAGTGGGGGAGGTGCATGGAAACAATGCAGGCAACCCCTACACCACGTGCAATAGGATCAGCGCCTTGGGAAAGGCACTTCGCACGTGAAGGAAGGCGCCACGGCGTGTGCGCACCATGGAGGTGTTAGGCGTTTCCGTGGTGGGTGAGACCTGTGCTTCGGCAAGCGTAACTTGGGCTATGCTTGGCCAAATCGCGTACGGTTTGGTGCGTTGGAAAGCTCATGAATAGCCCTACAAATTTACTCATCATGTTTATGTCCAAAAAATAATGTAAAATCGCGTTATTCACTTTGCAAAACTGGCTGTCTCTAATTGCCTGCTCACATAGCGTGAGGCGACCAGAAAGCTCACGCTCAGTCTCAGATTCGCCCAAAACAGAAGACGAAAACCACCAAGAGATGATCAGAATAATTTTGGGACCGCACCGTGCAAATTCCCTGAAAAAGGGTTATGGGCCCACCAGTTTGATCATCTCTAACGTTCACGTCTTTTGTAGCACAAGAGATCGTCATCTTGGACGTCGTCGTGATGTTCTCAGAACTCGTCAAAGTAGCAGCTACGCAAATGGCGTAGAAGAAGACGCAACCCATTCAGAAGTATGAGGGCGGCCTGGGCTTTGGGCTTCAGGCTCTGGAGGTTGCAGTTTGTGCTCCACCTTGCGTATAAGGGGCTGCTAGACGTCATGTTGGGAAAGGAGGTGCTCGTAGAGCTGACCGCTGGGGACTTGCAGAAGCAAGCCTTCCAAAAGATGAACACGGGGGCGCTCATGCTCCTCGTGTCCGGGACAGCCTACTTCCAAGGCTGCAAGCTGGCAGCCAAAGCTTGGCAAAAGCTTTGCGTCATCCACCAATCCAAGTCACTCGCAAACAAAATCTTCGCGATGAAGTGGTTTTTCATGGTGATAATCGAGGAGGGAGATGATGTCATCTCTGCCATGCATCAAATCAAGTCGCTCGCCTTGCAGTGTAACGACGTGGGGTGGAAGATTGACATGCAGCTGCAGGCGATAGCCCTCCTCATGGCCCTACTTGATAGTTGGGGTCCACTCATTACGGTACTTGGAGGATGGTCAGAGGACAAGCTCACCTATGGCAGAGTACATCCACAACGAGGCGCAGCGTCGGAGCTGCGGGGAGTCCTCGTCTTCCTCATCGGCTCTCGTCACCAAAACTCGTGGTGGCGGAAGCGAGGGGAAAAAAGTGGGGGAAAGGGTGGCGGCAAGAAGGGTGCCAAGAAGGGTGCGTGCCGCAATTACGGCAAGGAGGGCTATTGGACCCGTGACTGCCCGGAGGAGGCGAAGGCCGGCGGCAAAAACATGAATTGCAGGTCGCTCCTCAACGGCAGCAAGAACCACTTCCTTAAGAAGGCCAACAGGCACTTCCTGGATTCCGGGGCCGAGGAGCACACCCAAGTCGATAAGGTAGGGTTCTTCACCTACGAGAAGTCCTCCAAGTCAATGGTGGTCGCGGACGACAAAGTCGAGCCTGCGGCCGGCCAAGGTGACATGGAGGTGGAAGTTGTTGTGGGCGGTAAGAAGGAGGTGTGCACAGTTCGTGATGTGTAGCACGTTCCCAGCCTGGCTGACATCCTGAGTGTTAGCCGCTTGAAAGACAAGGATAGTGAAGTCCTTCTCCATAGGAAAGGCACAGTGGTGTGCATCGACGGCGACTGCGAGGTCCTGCCGGTGGCGAAGCGCGTGGGTGGTTTCTACATCATGGAGACCAAGGTGGTCAACGTGGCATCCGATGCAACATATTTGTAAGAGCTCGTCTTCAACATGGCCAAGGGAGAAAGCGTTGATGTGGAGCTCTTGCACCGACGGTTGGGGCGTTCAGCGACCGTAACCGTTAAGGAGATGGCAGAGCGCGACATGGTGCGCGACCTTGTCATCGATGGTGTAGCAGACGCGGCTACACATGCAGCAGCGCACAGAGAGTGTGAGCTCTGCATTTTGGGCAAGGCACGGCGCAAGCCGTTAAACGAGAATGAGGCTCGTGCAAAGGACCTGCTAGAGGTCGTGCACATCGACGTGTGTGGACCATTTAAAATGCCGTCAAACAGTGGCTTGTGATACTTCGTCACCTTCATCGATGACTACAGCACGAAGCTCTATGTGTACTTCATGAAGTGGAAGGGCGCGATCCTGGACCGGCTCAAGGAGTACGTCGCAGCAGTGGACAGACGGAATGGTCGAAAGGTCAGAGCGCTACGCAGCGACAATGGCGGAGAGTACGTGGACTGCAGTGGGAAGAAGACGCAGCACGGCATCAAGTTGGAACACACTACGCCATACTCGCCACAGTCCAACGGAGTCGCAGAGCGGGCGAACCAGACGCTGCTCAACATGGTGGGAACCATGCTTGTCGATGCAGGGTTGCCGCAAGGGTTCAGGACGGAGGCTGTACGTACAGCGAGCTACACCATCAACCTCACCCCAACAGCGGTGCTGAAGGATAAGGGCAACTGTAACACGCCACAGGAGGTTTGGAGCGGGCGCAAGCCAAATGTGGCATACTTGAAGGTGTTCTAGTGCAAGGCGCACACGATGGTGCGGGCGAAAGAGCGACGCGATAGGAAGCTGGAACGGCGGGCGAAGCAGTGCTTGTTCCTCAGCTACAAGAGCACCTAAAAGGCGTACTGGCTCTGGGACCCGCACACGCAAGAGATCATCCACAGCCGTCATGTCGACTTTGACAAGCAGCAAAGCGTCAACAGCAGTAGCAATGATATGAGCGTCAGGAACACTCCAACACAAGGGGATTGGTTCTAGCTCCTTGACTACGAGGAGGAGCCGGCAGACGCGGAGGTCAATGATGCGGTGTCAGGATGCTGTAGTGTAGCAGGTTTAGCATCCGATGCAGAGGCCTCCAACGACGATGAAGTTGGGCTCGAGATCCGGTGGAATGATCTGTCAAAGGAGGCACCGCGGGTGCTGAAGCGGGCACTTCGGCAGAGTTCGCGTTGGGCATCAGAGAAAAATCCTCTGGGCGGGCTGCCCATCCGGTTAATGGCTCACCGAAGTGTGAGGGATCCTTGGGGAGCTGTCCGGTCGATGATTCCCCAGAGCGGGCAGGGTCGGAAGAATTGCAGCAGAGTGACGAGATGCCACCAAAACTGCCGTGCCGCAGCAGGAGGCAGTAGAGAGCGGGGAAGCATTTTGCCGTAGGCACTGGTCGATGGATTGGCATCACGCGATGCATGCTGGCTGCATCAACAGAACTGACGTCTGTGCAAGAGGCGCTTGCGCGACCTCAGGGGAAGCAGTGGGACGTCGCCATCAAGTCGAAGTTGGCGTCCATTGCTGAAAACGGCACGTGGCAGCTGGTTGACAAGATGAAAGACGCCAAGGTTATCGGCTCCAAGTGGGTCTTCAAGACCAAGTTCACAAAACAAGGGGTGGAAAATTATAAGGAGCAGCTAGTGGCAAAGGGGTACGCACAGCATAAGGGCGAGCACTACGATGAGACGTTCACCCTTGTCACCAAGTTCACAAGCATTCGGGCAATTCTTGCGGTTGCAGCCGCGAAGGATGTGGAGCTCCACCAAATGGACATAAAAACGGCCTTCCTCAATGTCATCATCGACAAAGAAATATACATGGAGGTGCCGGAGGGGGTGGAGGCGCCCGAGGGCAAGGTGTCCAAGCTGCGAAAGTCCTTATACGAGCTAAAACAATCGTCCCGATGCTGGTACCAACAGATAGACACCTTCATGGCACAACTCAGCTTCAAGCGCTGTGAGGCATATCACAGCGTGTACATGCGGTGCAACAAGAAGCTCCATCAGATCGTCGAACTGTACGTGGATGATCTGATCATGTACTCCTCAGACCTGCCAAGCCTACAGTAGCTGAAAGAGCAGCTGAGCAGCAGGTTCTAGATGTCGGACAAGGGGGAGCTGGAGTTCTACCTTGGGGTGAGCATTATGCGGAACCGGAGGGCGTGCACGCTTGAGCTGGGACAGGCCAAATACGTGGCCAAGGTGCTTAAGCGATACGACATGGAGGACCGCAAACCAGTGTGTAGTCGTGTCTCCACGACCTATGAACTGAGTACGGCAATGGCACCGCAAGCAAAAGAAGAGCGGGAGGATATGGCAGGGGTGCCCTACCAATCGGCGGCGGGCAGCCTCATGTACGCCATAGTGGCAACTCGACCGGACCTCGCCTACGCGGTGGGCAAAGTGAGCAGGTACGTGGCTGATCCAAGGCCACTACAGTGGCAAGCGGTGAAGCGCATCCTTCGCTACCTGCAGGCGACGCAGCATGCGTACATGAGGTTTGAAGGCAAAGGGCGGGCGGACCCCTTGCGTCTGGTCTACTACACGCATGCACACTATGCAGGCAATGTGGACAAGCGGAATTCCACATCCGGCTACGTGTTCTTCCTCGCTGGTGTAGCGGTCTCGTGGTGCAGCAAGAAGCAGGACTGCGTCGCCACCTCCACAATCGAAGCTGAGTACATCCTGCTGCCTCAAGCAGTCACGGAGGCAGTGTGGCTCCGCAGGTTGATGGGGGAGCTGGGCGTGCTACAGCATGTGCCAACGGTAGTGCAAAAGGACAATACCAGCTGCATCTCGCTAACCAAAAATCCAATGCAGCACAAGAGGATGAAGCACACTGACGTGCGTTATCACTACGCATGGGACATGGTCGAGAAGGGGCAAGTGGTGCTGCAACACTACAGCACGCACAACATGCTTGCGGATTGCTTGACCAAAGCACAACCCCCAAACCGGCACGCGATGAGAGTGGCCGAACTTGGGATGACCAGCTATGATGGGCTGGAGGGCACAACGGAAGATGAGTAAGAGAAAACTGGAGCAGTGGACATGGTAGGTGCAAGGGGGAGAATGTTGAAAGGTTGCCCCTCCGCATGCCCAACTGCGGCGCCGGAGGCGCCAACGAGCCGCCAGAAGGAAGAAAATTTGCGCCGCCGGATCTAGAAGCTTGAGGATTGCTCGGATCCTAAAATGGATCATTTATACTTGAAGTTGACAAGTTGCTTAATCCGGTGGAGGTTGTTTCACCGTAATCGGACAGGTATCGAGGGAGATATGACGTCTCAAAGTTGGGGTGTGCGCAGCGCCTCTGCAAGCCAACTGTGACTCGAAATTCGGTGGATAATCGACCGAACCGAGTAACAAAAGCACCATCTGGAGATTTTTCACCGGAAGGTCTGCTGAGGCATCCGGTGGATAATCCACCGGATCCTTTACTACAGTTTGTTACTGAGGGATTGGCCAAAAATGCTGGCTCCGCGTCCGAAACTCAGCAGTACATTTTGTTACTCGGGGACTACGTCAAAACTTTGATTGCGGGTCCACGGACAGGTTTCAAACCTCGTCACACCCAATCACCAAACTTGACCCAAAAGTCGGGGATGTGCATGGAAACCGAGCAGGAGATCCCTACGCCATCTGCAATGGGATCTTCACCTTCGGAAAGGTGCTTCAAACGTGAAGGAAGGTGCCACGGCGTGTGCGCGCCATGAAGGCGTTAGGCGTTTCTGTGGTGGGTGAGACCTGCACTTCAGCAAGCGTAACTTGGGCTACGCTTGGCCGAATCGTGCACGGTATGGTGCGTTGGAAAGCTCATGACTAGCCCTACAAATGCACTAATGATGTTTATTTCCACAAAATAATGCCAAATCACGTTATTCCCTTTGCAAAAGATATTGTCTGTAATTGCCTACTCACATAGTGTGAGGTGACCACTAAGCTCACGCTCAGTCTCAGATTTGCACAAAACAGAAGACGAAAACCACCAAGAGAAGATCAGAAGAACGTGGGGACTGCACCACGTAAATTCCCTGACAAAGGGTTATGGGCCCACCAGGTTGATCGTCTCCAACGTTCACGTCTTCTGCAACGTACGGGATCGTCATCTTGGAAGTCGTCGTGAAGTTCTGAGAAATCGTCGGTGTAGCACCTGCGCAAATGGCGCAGAAGGAGACACGGTCCATTCAGAAGTATGCGGGCGGCCCGGGCTTTGGGCTTAGGGCTGTGGAGGTGGCAGTTTGAGCTACACCTCACGCGTAAAGAGCCGCTGGACGTCATGTTGGAAAAAAAGGTACTCATAGAGGATACTCCTACTGACGCAGAGAAGCAGGCCTTCAAAAAGAAGAACACAGGGGCGCTCATGCTCCTTGTGTCCGGGACAGCCGAGTCGCAGTGGGGCTACTTCCAAGGCTGCAAGCTAACAGCTGAAGCTTGGTAAAAGCTCTGCGCCATCCACCAATCCAAGTCACTCATAAACAAAATCTCCGTGATGAAGCGGCTCCTCATGGTGAGAATCGAGGAGGGAGATGATGTCATCTCCGCCATGCAGGACGTGGGGTGGAAAATTGACACGTAGCTGCAGGAAATGGCCCTCCTCATGGTCCTATTTGACAGTTGGGTTTCACTCATCAACGTTCTCAGAGGATGGTCAGAGGAAAAGCTCACCTACGGCACGGTCGCTGAGTACATCCGCAACGAGGCGCAGCGCCATAGCTCCAGGGAGTCCTCGTCTTCCTCATCGGCCCTCGTCACCAGAACTCGTGGTGGCGAAAGGGGGGGCAAAGAAAGCGGGGGAAAGGGCGGCGACAAGAAGGGCGCCAAGAAAGGTGTGTGCCGCAACTGCGGCAAGGAGGGCCATTTGGCCCGTGAGTGCCCGGAGGAGGCGAAGGCCGGCGGCAAAAACACCAAGGGCAGGTTGCTCCTTAATGGGAAAAATAATCACTTCCTTCAGAAGGCCAACAGGCGGTGCCTGGATTCCGGGGCCGAGGAGCACACCCAAGTCGATAAGGTGGAATTTTTCACCTACAAGTCAATGGTGGTTGCGAACGACAAAGTTGAGCCGGCAGCTGGCCAAGGCGACGTGGAGGTGGAAGTTGTGGTGGACGATAAGAAGCTGTGCACAATTCATGATGTGCAACACGTCCCCGGCCTGGCTGACATCCTGATTGTCAGCCGCTTGACAGACAAGGGTAATGAGGTGCTCTTCCGCAGGAAAGGGACAATGGTGTGCATCGACAGCGACTGCGAGGTCGTGTTGGAGGCGAAGCGTGTGGGCGGTCTCTACATCATGGAGACCAATGTGGTCCACGTAGCATTCGATGCAAGAGATTTGTAAGAGCGCATCTTTAACATGGAAAAGGGAGGAAGCATTGATCTGGAGCTCTGGCACTGACGGTTGGGGCGTTTGGCTCCCGCAACCGGAGATGGCGAAGCGCGACATGGTTTGCAACCTTGTCATCGATGGTGCAGCAGCGCACAAAAAGTGCAAGCCTTGCATTTTGAGCAAGGCACGGCGCAAGCCATTCAACGAGAATGAGGCTCGCGAAAACGACCTGTTAGAGGTCGTGCACAGCGACGTGTGCGGACCATTCAAAACGCCGTCAAACAGCAGCTTGAGATGCTTTGTCACCTTCATCGATGACTGCAGCACAAAGCTCTATGTGTACTTCATGAAGCGGAAAGGCGAGGTCTTGGACCTACTGAAGGAGAACGTCGTAGCGGTGGAAAGGCAGAATAGTTGAAAGGTCAAAGCCCTACGCAGCGACAATGGCGGAGAGTACGTATGCTGTAGAGGGAAGATGAAGGAGTAGGCCGTCAAGTGGGCACACAGTATGCCATACGCGCCACAGTCCAACGAAGTGGCGGAGCGGGCAAACCAGACGTTGCTCAACATGGTGCGGACCATGCTTGTGGATGCGTGGTTGCCGCGATGGTTCTCGGTGGAGACTGTGCGTACAGTGAGCTACACCATCAACCTCACCCCAATAGTGGTGCTGAAGGATAAGGGTGGCTGTACAATGTCGCAAGAGGTTTCGAGTGGACGCAAGCCAAGCATGGCACACCTGAAGGTGTTCGGGTGCAAGGCACATACGATGGTGTTGGCGGTGCAGCGACGCGACATCAAGCTCGAATCACGGGTGAAGCCGTGTTTGTTCCTCGGCTACGAGAGCGCCCAAAAGGTGTACCGGCTCTGGGACCCGTGCACGCAAGAGATCATCCGCAGCTGTGAGGTTGAGTTTGATGAGCAGCAGAGCTTCAACAGCAGCATCAACGACATGAGCGCCGGGAACACTCCAAAACAGGGGGAGTGGTTCTAGCTCCTTGACTACGAGGAGGAGCCGGCAGACGCGGAGGTCGATGATGTGGCATCGGGGCGCGGCGGTGGAGCAGGTGCAGCAGCCGATGCGGAGGACTCTGACAACGATGAATTTGGGCTCAAGATCCAATGGAATGATCCATCAAAGGAGGCACCGCGGGTGCCAAAGCCAGCCCTCCCGGTAGAGTTTGCGTTGGGCGTCGGAGAAAAATCCTTCGGACGTGCCGCCCATTCAGTTGATGGTTAACCGGAGCGTGAGGGATCCTCGGAGAGCCGTCCGGTCGATGATTCACCAGAGCACACAGAGTCAAAAGATTTATAGCAGAGTGACGAGACACCACCAAAACTACTGCGCCGCAGTAGGAGGCAGTGGAGAGCGGGGAAGCATTTCGACATAGGCACCGGTCGATGGATTGGCATGACGCGATGCATGCTGGCTGCATCAATACAGCCAACGTTCGTGCAAGAGGCGCTTGTGCAACCTAAGATAAAGCAGTGGGACGCCACCATCAAGTCGGAGTTGGCGTCCATTGCTGAAAACGACACGTGGCAGCTGGTTGAAAGGATGAAAGACGCCAAGGTCATCAGCTCTAAGTGGGTCTTAAAGACCAAGTTCACAAACAAAGGTGGGTTGGAAAAGTAAAAGGCCAGCTAGTGGCAAAGGGGTACGCACAGCGTAAAGGCGATCACTACGATGAGACGTTCGTCCTTGTCACCAAGTTCACAAGCATCCGGACAATCCTTGCGGTTGTAGCCACGAAGGACATGGAGCTCCACCAAATGGACGTAAAGACAGCCTTGGCTGTCATCAACAATGGCATCATCAACAAAGAAATCTACATGGAGGTGCCGGAGGGAGTGGAGGCGCCGGAGGGCAAGGTGTGCAAGCTGCAGAAGTCCTTGTATGGGCTAAAACAATCGTCTCGATGCTAGTACCAACAGATAGACAGCTTCGTGGCACAACTTGGCTTCAAGCGCTGTGAGGCGGATCACAACGTGTACGTGCGGCACAGCAAGAATCTCCATGAGATCATTGCACTATACATGGGCGATATGATCTTGTGCTTCTCAGACCTACCAAGCCTACAGTACTTGAAAGAGCAGCTCAGCAGCAGGTTCCAGATGTCGGACATGGGAGAGCTGGAGTTCTACCTCGGGGTGAGCATTACGCGAAACCGGAGGGCGTGCACGCTTGAGCTGGGACAAGCCAAATACGTGGCCGAGGTGCTTAAGCAATACACCATGGAGGAATCCAAACAAGTGTGCAGTCTCCACGACCTAAGAAGTGAGTGCGGCAATGGTGCCGCAAACAAAAGAAGAGCGGGAGGATATGGCAGGGGTGCCCTACCAATCGGCGGTGGGCAGCCTCATGTACGCCATAGTGGCAACTCGACCGGACTTCGCCTACGCGGTGGGCAAAGTGAGCAGGTACGTGGCCAATCCAGGGCCACTACACTGGCAGGCGGACAAGCGCATCCTCCGCTACTTGTAGGCGATGCAGCACGCGCGCATGAGGTTCGACAACAAAGGGCGGGCGGACCCCTTGTGTCTGGTCTGCTACACGCACGCACACTACGCTGGCGATGTGGTGGGTGAGACGTGCGCTTTGGCAAGCGTAACTTGGGCTAAGCTTGGCCGAACCACGCATGGTTTGGTGCATTGAAAAGCTCATGACTAGCCCTACAAATGTACGGATCATGTTTATGTCGAATAACCAATGTCTATTTGTGTTATTCCCTTCGCAAAAGTGACTGTATTTAAGTTCCTGCTCAGATAGCGTGAGGCGACCAGAAAGCTCACGCTCAGTCTCAGATCCGCCCAAAACAGAAGACGTAAACCACCGAGAGACGATCAGAAGAATGTCAGGACCTCAGCACGTGGATTCCCTGACACCTCGGCCATCAGGCCTGGTTGTTGACTCAGAGAATTCACTGTATTTGTTTTAGGTCGTTATTCGATGTTGTACTAAACATGGACTCAAGGAAATCCATCCATCAAATCTGTTGATGCCATTAATCTTGTTGATTTTTTAGATGTTTTAGTATGCAGTGGTCGGTGCGGGTGATACATCGCTTGCATTCCAAGTAACACCACTGAGCATGTGCATGTCTGCGAGCATCTCCTTTTTGTACGTATCACAGTTTAGTTTAGTTTCAACCCGCATAATTTTTACAGCATGTACGCGACTAGTTGTTCTCCACTGCCGTTGTCTTGGGGCAGAAAGCTCTTACTGCTAGGTCGGATGCATTGGTGGCCATCACATTGTCTGCCGTTGGGTCTGCCAATCGTTCGGCTGGCGCCAAGGTCAGAACATTTCCCCAAAAGTTAAACGCTTCCTGATTTCTGTCTTGCCAATTCCACTCTGTGGTTTTACAAGTGAGATCGGAGAGTTGCACAAACACTCAGCTGTAATCGATCCTTTACGAGTCGATGGTTGCACTTGCAACGTCCAAAAATTCTTGAATGTCCCAAACATTGGTTCGCGTCGGCCAATCAGTGACCGCCACAACCTTTGTCGCGTCCATGGTAATCCGGCCGCTGTCGATAATGTTGTCGAAAAACTCAATTGAACGGCGACTAAAGTCGTGTTTTGAGAGTTTTCTGCAATATGTCTCTCTTTGTAAAAAAACGAATTTTTTTGGAGATGACCATTATGCTCTTCTAGGGTGCGGTTTTACAACAAGATGTCATCGAGATGACAACGATGAAGTTAACGAGGTATGGGAAGAAGTTTTCCATCCTTGCCATGAATGTTGCAGAGGCACTTGTGAATCCAAATGGCATGAACA
Organism: Penium margaritaceum; assembly: GCA_023375785.1. Classification (NCBI taxonomy): domain Eukaryota; kingdom Viridiplantae; phylum Streptophyta; class Zygnematophyceae; order Desmidiales; family Peniaceae; genus Penium; species Penium margaritaceum. The sequence goes on along the minus strand of SZWC01013675.1, from coordinate 46,901 downwards.
CAAGCTCAAAGTGTGCATTTCTGGTACGGAATGCCATTTTCTTTATGTCCTTATTAGACTGGAAAATTCAAAAGCTGATACAAAAGTTTATTTGGTAAGATTTCGGGTTCAGCGGAGTTGATCGAATATTTCCTCTGCTCGTGCAAGAGGGTACCGGTTTGTTATGGTGATGTCAGTCAAGGCTCGGTGGTCCACACACATTCGTATCTTTCTAGTTATTTTTTTCAAAAAGGTACAGGTGCCATGTAGGGTGATGTGGAGGGTCTAATGAGCCATTGATTGAGCATCTCATCTAACACTTTGTTGAGTTCAGTTAGCTTGTGGTCGCTAATCCAATAGGTCCCCTTCTCCGTCGGTCAGATACTCAGCTTCACATCTATCTGGTGATCGACGTTTCACTAGGGACATAGCTCTCAGACAAGTTCTTTGAGAAAAAACCCATTTTGACTCCTTAAAGAGAAATGCAAAGTCTCCGGAACAACTACAAACTTGTCAGGCGTCGAGGGTGATGCGACCGCCTCCGGTACTGAATTTTTTTCGGTTCTCATGTCTCCACGTTGACTAACCACACTTAAGCTCCAGATCGCACACATCTATTGGCCACGTCCAAAGATGTTGGCTAGCATTTTACGATTGCCTCAAATTCATCTCTTGCTTCCACCTCTACTTCTTCCAGTAAATGTCGCTCCGTTGTGGGTTGCTCGATAAGACAAAGGTGTCATTTTCCTCCCATAATGTTGACGTAGACCAATCCGGTGCTCTAGTTCGCCTGCAGATTGTACCCGTAGAGGAAACTTCAACCAAGGATAAATGTGTGATTGCTCATCAGACAAGTTCTCTAGATCGTTACATCATGTAGATCTCCAATTTGTGGTCACAGAGGTTTGCAAAGTCAATGGATCTACAGTCTTCTATTGATGGTTTTGCCTTTGAATATCCGTGGTTTGGTCTTCAAACCCACCTTTTGAACCATGTCGTTGATAACGGAACTACGAGAAGATCCTCCGTACATAAGTGTCTGTGCCGGTACAATAAATTGATAAGCCTTTGGTTGGATTCGTAGAAGTATTGCCGGCTGGTCGTCTTCGTATCCCTCGTATAACTCTACGGTCTCAGGAACCCTCATCTGCGGTGATGTGAGCCTTGCTTTCTACTCCTTTGCTTTATCGTTTCCCGACTCTTCATTTGTTTGCTACGGCCTCTCCCCTTTTCTGCCTGCTCTTGGCGTTTCACAAGTAACATAACTCCACCACTTGACGTGCTCCAAAGGCCTCCATCCGAAAAACAACATTGAACCGGGACTTGATGGCCAAAATCACTTGAGGAGACTGTTGGACACCAAGGCTGGAGAGGGACACCTAGGGCTGGAGCAGACACGTCCGGACCATGTTGCAACTCGCATAAAGACCTAACGTGTAGTGCAGCCTAACACTCCACTAAAACAGTCCCTCATCACAGATGAGTTCCACAATGCTATTATGATTGCTGAGTCTAGTCGGCCTGTGTGAGGTTCCCAAGTCACCACCGCACTCGTTGTGAGTAACAACACAACACATGTGCCCAAAGCAAACACTTCGTAATGAGTCCACGTCACTATAGATGCAACACTTTGGGAGAAGGCTATCACAAGAAGCTAGTTGCCATAAAGGAGTGTGTGGTTTATGACGGTAAAGTTTTTGCTTTCTCGTAAGGCCATAATAGCTCATTGGGTGTTTTGAAGGAAAGAGAGGCCCAAAGGCTCAATGGAACAATCCAATNNTCCGTCGTGGAGTGGTCGGACGCAGGGCCGAAGGCAGACGTAGAGGCCCAATGCACTATAGTTCTTGCAGTAGTCGCGACACGAGCACGAGATGGCCCCTCAGTGAGAGCACACGTCCGTGTGTGCGACATGGAGGATGCAGAGCGAGCTGCGGACCTCAGACACCTCATTGCCCTGACCAGTGTCGCTGACACCACGGCGGTTCCAGCCGAGGACACAACTACTCTCGTCCGAGCTACAATTCCTGTACCCGAGCGCCTACACTCCGCGGTTGATGAGCAGGAGGTAGTGGTAGCTTGAGTAGAGGCGCACGTGCAGAGTCTCATGGTCAAGCTCCGGGAGGCCAGCAACCGCTGTTACAACGTGGATGTTCCAGCACGCCGGGCTGTCGAGGAGTGTCTGGAGGATGAACACAGGCGTCTTGAGGCAGCTGAGTGGTCTTTACAGGATGCACGTCTGGGAGAGGTGGACCTCCAACGGCAGGTGGATGATGGGTTGCGCACCAGGGATCACGAGGAGCACCACGGCACTGAACGCACCTTCGACAACCACGACGTCGCCGCGGATGCTGCTGTACCTACACATGCCGACGTCCGGCCAGCAGCTGACGACCGAGCGACAAGTGTGTCCCGAGAAACAGGTGCCTTCGCAGCAGACGTTCCTACAGCCCCAGTTGACTTACATGGCGACTCATTGTCTTGTGCTCGTGCTCTACCAGCACCTCATGACCCGGCGTTACTTGAGTCGACGACTGACGTAGAGGACATCGACTTGTGTGACGAGCAGGCGCAGCTCTACTCCTTCCTACGGGGTGAGACCGCGAGGCCACATTCTGCATTACTCGGTATGTCGTGTCTACTTCACGTGTTGGGTTGTGCTTAAGTGCACAACCATTTGTTGTTGACGGATACACTGAGAGTAATTGGGCCCACGATGGCTATGCATGTGGTTGGTCCGGCTACATCTTCCTTGTTGGAGGGATCGTTGTGTCCTAGAAGAGCGGTGAGCAAGATTTTCTAGCGCGGAGCTCGATTAAGGCCAAGTATATCGCACTGGGGAGCTCGGGTNAAAAAACCCATTTTGACTCCTTAAAGAGAAATGCAAAGTCTCCGGAACAACTACAAACTTGTCAGGCGTCGAGGGTGATGCGACCGCCTCCGGTACTGAATTTTTTTCGGTTCTCATGTCTCCACGTTGACTAACCACACTTAAGCTCCAGATCGCACACATCTATTGGCCACGTCCAAAGATGTTGGCTAGCATTTTACGATTGCCTCAAATTCATCTCTTGCTTCCACCTCTACTTCTTCCAGTAAATGTCGCTCCGTTGTGGGTTGCTCGATAAGACAAAGGTGTCATTTTCCTCCCATAATGTTGACGTAGACCAATCCGGTGCTCTAGTTCGCCTGCAGATTGTACCCGTAGAGGAAACTTCAACCAAGGATAAATGTGTGATTGCTCATCAGACAAGTTCTCTAGATCGTTACATCATGTAGATCTCCAATTTGTGGTCACAGAGGTTTGCAAAGTCAATGGATCTACAGTCTTCTATTGATGGTTTTGCCTTTGAATATCCGTGGTTTGGTCTTCAAACCCACCTTTTGAACCATGTCGTTGATAACGGAACTACGAGAAGATCCTCCGTACATAAGTGTCTGTGCCGGTACAATAAATTGATAAGCCTTTGGTTGGATTCGTAGAAGTATTGCCGGCTGGTCGTCTTCGTATCCCTCGTATAACTCTACGGTCTCAGGAACCCTCATCTGCGGTGATGTGAGCCTTGCTTTCTACTCCTTTGCTTTATCGTTTCCCGACTCTTCATTTGTTTGCTACGGCCTCTCCCCTTTTCTGCCTGCTCTTGGCGTTTCACAAGTAACATAACTCCACCACTTGACGTGCTCCAAAGGCCTCCATCCGAAAAACAACATTGAACCGGGACTTGATGGCCAAAATCACTTGAGGAGACTGTTGGACACCAAGGCTGGAGAGGGACACCTAGGGCTGGAGCAGACACGTCCGGACCATGTTGCAACTCGCATAAAGACCTAACGTGTAGTGCAGCCTAACACTCCACTAAAACAGTCCCTCATCACAGATGAGTTCCACAATGCTATTATGATTGCTGAGTCTAGTCGGCCTGTGTGAGGTTCCCAAGTCACCACCGCACTCGTTGTGAGTAACAACACAACACATGTGCCCAAAGCAAACACTTCGTAATGAGTCCACGTCACTATAGATGCAACACTTTGGGAGAAGGCTATCACAAGAAGCTAGTTGCCATAAAGGAGTGTGTGGTTTATGACGGTAAAGTTTTTGCTTTCTCGTAAGGCCATAATAGCTCATTGGGTGTTTTGAAGGAAAGAGAGGCCCAAAGGCTCAATGGAACAATCCAATTTTCGTCTTACGAACATGGGATTCTCCTAGGTGCCAGGTTTGGAATTTGATGACACCTTTGCACCTGTCGGAAAGTTCACCACTACAAAGGCCTTGTTCAGTCATGTGGCCTAGCACAATTGCGAGTTTCACCAATGGACATGAAGAATGCCTTGTAGTACAGTAAGATTGAGGAAGAGATCTATGTCATTTAGCCTCTAGGGTTCAGGGAAGTCACACACAAGGTCTGGCACCTTCACAAGACCTTGTATGGCCTGAAATAATCTCCCCATTCCTAGAACTTCCTTGGAGCGAGGAGAGCAAGATCATGGCCCAGTCGGCCCAGCTTTGTTTGTGACTGCTTCCTCTGCACCCTTTGTTGCTCCCATGGTCTATGTGGACAACATCTTGATCACGTCCCCTGACCCTTTGGCTGTCCAGACTATGAACCATCTCCTCCAGTCAGTGTATAGAGTAAAGGATCTTGGTCGAGCTCTCGTATTCTTTGGTATGGAGATTGAGCGTGATTGCTAGCATCGCATGCTGTACGTGTATGAGACTGGTTGTGTTGTGGCATTAGAGGAGCATTTTGCTTACTTGTTGGGCAGATCCCCCTCTTCATCCACGCATATGACACCGACTCGACAAAGGCTTCTCATGTCAAAAAGCCTAACTCGTCGAGAGGAGCCTGGCGATGTCATGATGTACCTCTAAGTTACTGGGTCCCTTATGTTCCTTTGGACCACAATGTACACACATAAAACTTTTTCTATGAGCTTCTGTCGCAGTTCTCACAACATCTGTGTCAGCTCCACCTAGAGGCCACATTCTGCATTACTCGGTATGTCGTGTCTACTTCACGTGTTGGGTTGTGCTTAAGTGCACAACCATTTGTTGTTGACGGATACACTGAGAGTAATTGGGCCCACGATGGCTATGCATGTGGTTGGTCCGGCTACATCTTCCTTGTTGGAGGGATCGTTGTGTCCTAGAAGNAAGTTGTGCCGTCTCATGTAATAGCTTCCCCAATCCATCCTGTGCATCACTATTTGATGTGAGGAGGAGAGCATGCTCCGTATCGAAGAGCATAATGGCATGTGTCCTACACGCAAAAAGCACATCAACACTGAGCATCAATTTGTGCTCAAGCATATTGCACATGCATATTTTTGTGTTGTGCGTGTTGACACACGTCAGAAGCATGAAGGATTTCCCACACAAATGCTATGCAACAGTACGTTTAGGTTTCGGGTTCACAATTTTGGGCTCCTTGCACATGCTTCTGTCCTTTGGTGGCCAGTGCACCACTATCGATGCGTCCTCACCTCCTCCATTGTTCTTGTGTGGGTCCATCTCGTGCCCTTTGTCATTGTCGTCGTCCTGTGATCCATGCTCGTTTGAAGTGAGTGGCTTTGCATGTCATGGGGGAGTGATGATGTGTCAGTCACTACAACCCTTTGACTTGTGTTGCTCAATCGCTACGATGCCGGGATGCTGGACGACTAATTTTACACCATCAGCCTCGCCACGTATCCACGTCCTCACGCTCTCTCTAGAGTTTTCTTGGCGAAAAACCCCCGTGGACCATTTTATGGGTGGTGTTGTAAGCATTAATTCATGACCAGGTTACGTAGAGACTCTTTCTACACCGATGCTTCTTTCGGATTTTCGTTTAAACAGCCAAGGAGCACATACGAGTGTCGGGCTCAAGCGCAAATTTTGCGTGGCTCTAGATAACGTCCACGCGAGGGTGACTGCCGATTGCCTTGCGCGACTTTGAGCGAGCAAAACTGGTCACTTGAATGCAAGTCCTAGTCGGGATTTCCACGCACAAGGACATGACACAACAAGCTTGTTTCAAACTTTAGTGGGTGTGAACACTGTGATGTTACTCAAGAACAGTCAAAAAGTCGGCCCCTATCGTTTGTCCGTATCCCAGCTACAACATACCTTCACAAGGCACTTAACATTCATTCCGGTAATACGATATTGAGGTATGAAAGCAAGAATGACGCATACTTGAGTTCGTGGGTGCTCGAGACAAGTGACGGGTGTCATACCCTTCGCTGTTGGTGTGTGTGGCTTCCACCCGTCAAGAGCGACGGCAAGGAGAGCAACGGTACAAGAGAGCGCAACGACGTGGTCCCCGATGCGGACACCGGTGCGTCGGTAGGTGGTGGACTACCCACTCGGAGCTGACCGACGACTGTCCAAGCGTCGTGGATACTGTCTTGGATCTCTTGCAGCTTTTCTGCAGCCTATCCTTGATGCAGACGCAACTGGCGCCAGAGCACCGACGAGTGGTGGCTCCATCCACCAGCAGCTGCCAGAGAGCTGCCACGACTCCCTGGGTGCTTGTCCGGGTACCTTGCGGTTTTTCTACAGACGCTAGCGTTTTCTTNCTTGAGCACGATTTGCATGTTTTGTATTTTCTGTCCACCGTTTGGTGCCGGACTTATGTGTGTGACCAGTCGTAGTGACCGGCTTGAGATTTTGCATCTCTATGTTCAGATGGCGTAGCGTTCTGATTTGTCTGCGCAGAGTTACGGCCAAAACAGTGTTTTTGGGCCCGTTTTAGGATAGACCTTGCACTGCCGCATGCGACACCTGTCGTGGGCCGCGGCAAGTATTTATGATGTGGACTTGTCATTTGTTATCTCTCTACAATTATATTCATTTTGAGCTTCGTGACACTCTGTACGTGTCCCTACCCAGACCCTTGCAGTTTTGTCTTTGACTTGTGACTATTGTCACACGCTGACCTAACGCTGACACCTAGTGTTGCGGCAAGTGGTTAGGAAGGTTCTAGGAATACTCTTATGGTATCAGAGCAAACCAGCCACAGCTCGTTGTGCTGTGTAGCAGAGACGCAACAGCAACAACAGTAGCAACAGCAGTAGCAGCAGTGAGTGGTAGCAGCGGCAGCCACCCATAGCAGTAGCAGCAGCAGAATCCTGGAAGTACCCACCACAACTACGTTGCAACGGAGACTGTGGCGGCAGCTGCAAGAAACTATGGTCATAGCAGTAGCACCGGGTGCCAGTAGCAGCCGTGTCAGGCTATCGGGCTACACACACACAGAAAAAAGAGGAAGGAGAAGCAGCTTCCGGCAGCCGTAGAGAGTAGCGATAGCGGCCACAGGACCTTGCAGCAGCGGCAACAGCAGCTTCGAGCAGCGGCGGCATCAGTAGCCGTTAGCAACAGCTAGCAACCGCTAGCAGCAGCTAGCAGTAGCAGCGCGTAGTAGGAGCAGCGCACAGGAGCGCTTTGTAGCAACAGCATGCGGCGACGGGCAGCAACAGCATTGAGCTGCAGCAACAGAAGCAAGAGCAGCAGCGGAGCAGAGCAGTAACGCAGTAGCATCGCCCGACGGCAGCAACGCGCAGCAACCGCAGCACATAGCACACAGCTGTGTTGTAGCATAGTAGTAACTTATAGCCGCTGCCACAGCTGCACAAGCAGCTGCACAGCTGTTGTTGAAGGCGCTGGCGCA
>SZWC01013674.1:55767-66433 GCA_023375785.1 Penium margaritaceum | reverse complement strand
ACAAGACAACTAGACCAAGCCTAAGACAACTGGAGCAAGCCAAATAGAACTGGAGCAAGCCCAAGAAATCTGGAGCAAGGCCAAGACAACTGGAGTAAGCCCAAGACACCTGGAGCAAGCCTAAGACAATTGGAGCAAGGTCAAGACAACTAGAGCAAGTGGAAGACAACTGGGGCAATCTCAAGACAACTGGAGCAAGTCCAAGACAACTCGAGCAAGCCCAATAAAACTGGAACAAGGCCAAGAGAAACGGAGCAAGCATAAGACACATGGAGCAAGCCCAAAACAGCTGGAGCAATGCCAATATAACTGGAAGAAGGCCAAGAAAACGGGACCAAGCCCAAGACAAGTGGAGCAAGCCCAAGACAACTCGAGCAAGTCCAAGACAGGTGGAGAACGTCAAGACAACTGGAGCAAGGGGAAGACATTTGGAGCAGTGCCAATATAGCTGGAGCAAGCCCAAGACAAGTGAAGCAAGACAAAGACAACTAGAAAAAGCCCGCGACAACTGGAGCAAGCCCAAGTCAACAGGGGAAAGCCCAAGATAACTGGAGCAATCCTAAGACAACTGGAGCAAGACAAAGACAACTGGAGCAAGCCCAAGACAACCGGAGCAAGCCCAAAACAACTAGAGCAAGGCCAAGAAAACTCAAGCAAGCCCAAGACGACTGGAGCAAGCCCAAGAAAACAAGAACAAGGCCAAGACAACTGGAGCAGGCCTAAGACAACTGGAGTAAGACCAAGACTACTGGAGCAAGCCCAAGAAAACTGGAGCAACGACAAGACAACTGGAGCAAGGCCAAGATAACTGGAGCAAGCCAAAGACAACTGGAGCAGGCCCAAGACAATTGTAGCAAGGCCAAGATAACTGGAGCAAGGCCAAGACAACTGGAGCAAGGCCAAGACAACTTGTGCAAGTCCAAGACAGGTGGATCAAGCCCAAGACAACTGGAGCAATACCAACAGCACTGGAGCAAGCCCAAGACCACTAGAGCACAGCCAAGACAACTGGAATAAGCCCAATACAACTGGGGCAAACCCAAGACAACTGGAGTAAGCCAAAGACAACTGGAGCAAGGCGAAGACAACTAGATCAAGCCCAAGACAGGTGGAGCGAGCCCAAGACAATTTGGGCAAGGCTAAGAAAACTTTAGCAAGCCCAAGACAACTTGAGAGAGACCAAGACAACTGAAGCAGGCCGAAGACAACTGGAGGAAGGCCAAGAAAACTAGAGCAAGGCGAAGACAACTGGAGCAAGCCCAAGACGACAGGAGCAGGCCCAAGACAACTAAAGCAAGGCCAAGACAAGTGGACCAAGGCAAAAACAATTGGAGGAAGGCCAAGATAACTGGAGCAAGGCCAAGACAACTCGAGTAGTCCCAAGACAACTGAAGCAAGGCCAAGACAACTAGAGCAAGCCCAAGATAACTTGAGCAAGCCCAAGACAACTTAGGCAAGCCCAAGACAACTAGAGCAAGCATAAGACAACTGGAGCAAGCCCAAGACAACTGGAGCAAGCCCAAGAAAAGTGGAGCAAGGCCAATAGAACTAGAGCAAACCCAAAACACCTGGAGCAAGCCCAAAACTACCGGAGCAAGGCCAAGAATACTGGAGCAAGGCCAAGACAACTGGAGCAAGGCCAAGACAACTGGAGCAGCCCAAAGATAACTGGAGCAAGGCCAAGACAATTGGAGCAAGGCCAAGACAATTGGAGCAAGCCAAAGACANACTAGAGCAAGGCCAAGACAACTGGAGCAAGGTCAAGACAATTGGAGCAAGGCCAATACATCTGGAGCAAGTCGAGGACAACTGAAGCAAGTCCAAGGCAACTGGAGCAAGCCCAAGACAACTGGAGAAATCCCAAGACAACTGGGGCAAGCCCAAGACAAGTGGAAAAAGCCTAAGGCAACTGGAGCAAGGCCAAGACAACTAGAGCAAGCTGAAGAGAACTAGAGCAAGCCCTAGAAATCAGGAGGAAGGCCAAGACAACTTGAGCAAGCCCACGATACCTGGAGCAAGCCAAAGACAATTGGAGCAAGGTCCAGATAACTGGAGCAAGTCCAAGACAACTGTGGCAATCTGAAGACAACAGGAGAAAGCCCAAGACAACTGGTGCAAGCCCAAGAAAACTGGAGCAAGGCCAAGAGAACTGGAGCAAGCGCAACACACCTAGAGCAAGCCCAAAACAGCTAGAGCAAGGCCGAGATAACTGGAAGAAGGCCAAGACAACTGGACCAAGCCCGAGAAAAGTGGAGCAAGCCCAAGACAACTTGAGCAAGTCCAAGATAGCTGGAGCACGTCGAGACAACTGGAGCAAGGCCAAGACAACTGGAGCAATGCCAAGAAAGTTAGAGCAAGCGTAAGACAAGTGGAGTAAGGCCAAGACAACTGGAGAAAGCCCAAGACAACAGGGGCAAGCCCAACACAACATGAGCAGGCCTAAGACAACTCGAGCAAGGCCAAGAAAACTGGAGCAAGCCCAAAACAACTAGATCAAGCCCAAGACAATTGGTGCAATGCCAAGAAAACGCGAGCAAGCCCAAGACAACTGGAGCAAGCCCAAGACAACAGGAGCATGCCCAAGACAACTGGAGGAAGGCCAAGACAACCGGAGCAAGGCCAAGATAACTAGAGCAAGCCCAAGAAAACTGGAGCAAGCCCAAGACAACTGGAGCAAGCCCCAGACAACTGGAGCAAGGCCAAGACAACTGGAGCAAGGCTAAGACAACTGGAGCAAGCCCAAGACAACTGGAGCAAGCCCCAGACAACTGGAGCAAGGCCAAGACAACTGGAGCAAGGCTAAGACAACTGGAGCAAGCCCAAGACAACTGGAGCAAGCCCCAGACAACTGGAGCAAGGCCAAGACAACTGGAGCAAGGCTAAGACAACTGGAGCAAGCCCAAGACAACTGGAGCAAGCCCCAGACAACTGGAGCAAGGCCAAGACAACTGGAGCAAGGCTAAGACAACTGGAGCAAGCCCAAGACAACTGGAGCAAGCCCCAGACAACTGGAGCAAGGCCAAGACAACTGGAGCAAGGCTAAGACAACTGGAGCAAGCCCAAGACAACTGGAGCAAGCCCCAGACAACTGGAGCAAGGCCAAGACAACTGGAGCAAGGCTAAGACAACTGGAGCAAGCCCAAGACAACTGGAGCAAGCCCCAGACAACTGGAGCAAGGCCAAGACAACTGGAGCAAGGCTAAGACAACTGGAGCAAGCCCAAGACAACTGGAGCAAGCCCCAGACAACTGGAGCAAGGCCAAGACAACTGGAGCAAGGCTAAGACAACTGGAGCAAGCCCAAGACAACTGGAGCAAGCCCCAGACAACTGGAGCAAGGCCAAGACAACTGGAGCAAGGCTAAGACAACTGGAGCAAGCCCAAGACAACTGGAGCAAGCCCCAGACAACTGGAGCAAGGCCAAGACAACTGGAGCAAGGCTAAGACAACTGGAGCAAGCCCAAGACAACTGGAGCAAGCCCCAGACAACTGGAGCAAGGCCAAGACAACTGGAGCAAGGCTAAGACAACTGGAGCAAGCCCAAGACAACTGGAGCAAGCCCCAGACAACTGGAGCAAGGCCAAGACAACTGGAGCAAGCCCAAGACAACTAGAGCAAGGCCAAGACAACTGGAGCAAGGCCAAGACAACTGGAGCAAGCCCAATACAACTAGAGCAAGGCCAAGACAACTAGAGAAAGAACAAGACAACTGGAGCAAGCCCAAGACAACTAGAGCAAGCCAAAGAAAACTGGAGCAAGCACAAGACAATAGTAGCAAGGCCAAGACAACAGGAGCAAGCCAAAGATAACTAGAGCAAGCCAAAGAGACCTGGAGCAAGCCCAACACAACTGGAGCAAGCCAAAGACACCTGGAGCAAGGCCAAGACAACTGGAGCAAAGCCAAAACAACTAGAGCAAGCCCAAGACAACTGGAGGAACCCAACACAACTAGAGCAAGCTCAAGACAATTGGAGTAAACCCAAAGTCAACTGGAGCAAGCCCAAAACAAAAGGAGCAAGTCCAAGACAACTAGAGCAAGCCCAAGACAATTGGAGCAGGCCCAAGACACTTGGAGCAAGGCCAGGAAATCTGGAGCAAGCCTAAGAAATCAAGAGCAAGGCCAAGAAAACTGGAGCAAGCCCAAGACAACTGGAGCAAGCCCAAAACAACTGGAGCAAGGCCAAGACATCTGGAGCAAGGCCAGGACAACTGGAGCAAGCCGAAGACAATTAGAGCAAGCCCAAGACAACTCGAGAAAGTCCGAGACAAGGCCACGACAACTAGAGCAAGCCAAAGATAACTGCAAGAAGACCAAGACAACCGGAGCAAGCCCAAGGCAACAAGAGCAAGCCTAAGACAACTGGAGCATGGCCAAGACAACTTGAGCAAGCCCAAGACAACCAGAGCAAGCCCTTGTTAACTTGAACCAGCTCAAGACAACAGGAGGAAGCCTAAGGCAACTGGAGCAAGCCAAAGACAACTAGAGCAAGGCCAATACATGTGGAGCAAGGCCAAGACAACTAGATCAAGACAACGACAACTGGAGCAAGTCTAAGGCAACTGTCGCAAGTCCAAGACAACAGGAGAAAGTCCTAGACAATGGGAGCAAGCCCAAGAAAACTAGAGCAAGCCCAGGACACTTGGAGCAAGCCCAAGATAACAAGAGCAAGCCAAAGACAACTGGATCAAGGCCAAGACAGCTGGAGCAAGCCCAAGACAGCTCGAGCAAGCCCAAGACAAGTGGAGCAAGCCCAAGACAACTGGAGCAAGCCTAAGAAAACTGGAGCAAGCCCAAGACAACTGGAGAGAGGCCGAGACAACTGGAGCAAGACCAAGACAACCGGAGCAATGCTAAGACAAGTAGAGCAAGGCAAGGACAACTGGAGCAAGGCTTAGACAACTCGAGCAAGCCCAAGACAACTAGAGCAAGCCCAAGACAACTGGAGCAAGCAAAAGACAACTGGAGAAAGCCCAAGACAAGTGGAGTTAGCCCAAGACAACAGGAGCAAGGCCAAGACAATGGGATCAAGTCCAAGTAAACCGGAGCGAGCCCAAGAGACCTAGAGCAAGCCGAAGACAACAAGGGCAAGCCCAAGACACATGGAGCAAGGCCAAGGCAGCTGGAGCAAGCCCAAGACAACTGGGGCAAGCCCAAGACACCTGGAGCAAGGCCAAGAAAGCTGGAGCAAGCCCTACAGAACTGGAGAAGGCCCAAGACAACTGTAGCAAGCCGAAGACAACTGGCGAGAGGCCAAGACAACAGGAGCTAGGCAAAGAGAACATGAGCAAGCCCAAGACAACTAGAGCAAGGCCAAGACAACTAGAGCAAGCCCAATACAATTAGAGCACTCCCACGACAACTGGAGCAATCCCAATACAACTGGAGCAAGGCCAAGAAAACAGGAGCAATACTAAGACAAGTGGAGCAAGACCAGGACAACTAGAGCAGGCCCAAGACAACTGGAGCAAGGCCAAGAAAACAGGAGCAATACTAAGACAAGTGGAGCAAGACCAGGACAACTAGAGCAGGCCCAAGACAACTGGTGCAAGCCCGAGACAACTGGAGCAAGCCCATGACAACTGGATCAAGCCAAAGACAACTAGAGCAAGGCCAAGACATCTGGACCAAGCCAAAGACAGCTGGAGCAAGCCCAAGACAACCAAAGCAAGTCCAAGACAAATGGAGCAAGGCCAAGACAGCTGGAGCAAGCCAAAAACAACTGGAGCAAGGCCAAGACAACCGAAGAAAGCCCAAGATAACAAGAGCAGACCTAAGACAAGTGGAGCAAGGCCAAGACAATTTGAGAAAGCCCAAGACAACTGGAGCAAGCCCCAAACAAGTGGAGCAAGCCCAAGACAATTGGAGCAAGCCCAAGACAATCGAAGCAAGGCCAAGAGAACTGGGGCAAGCCAAACACACCTGGAGGAACTCAAAAGTACTAGAGGAAGGCCAAGACAGCTGGAGCAATGCCAAGACAACTGGAGCAAGTCCAAGACAACTAGAGCAAGCCCAAAAAAACCGGAGCAAGTCCTCGATAGCTGGAGTAAGGCCAAGACAGTTTGAGCAAGCCAACGACAATTGGAGCAAGCCAGAGATAACTGGAGCAAGGCCAAGACAACTGGAGCAAGCCAAAGACAACTGGAGCAAGCACAAGACAACTGGAGCAAGCCAAAGACAACTGGAGCAAGCCTGATACAACTGGAGCAAGGCCAAGACAAGTGGAGCAAGGCCAAGATAACTAGAGCAAGCCCGAGACAACTGGACCAAGCATAAGACAGCTCCAGCAAGCCCAAGGCAAGTGTGTCAGAATAATATTCAAGATGCACATGGTGACCAAAAGATTTCTCATCTATCCCTCCATGTTGCCTTCTGCCCCTCGTTTCTCTTGGAGCACGACCATCGGAAATATTCCTCTACCCCTCTCGGAGGCGGTTCACCTCCCCCGGATCCTGTGGCCAACGGCTCGGACGATGACACTGACCGAGCCTCCCTCTCTCTGCAGGCTAACCAGTCAAGCACGCCACAATGCCAACCAACGGGCTACACAGGACAACCAATGGTAGGATCAGCTTGCCAACGCGCCTCGGTCCACGAAAGAAGACAAACAACCAAGCAGCACGTCCGTAACGAACAAGACCAAGGCGACGTCACGCCTGCTCCAAGTAACGGAGACCACCAAGAAGAGCCCGTCGTGCGGAGACGCAAAGCGACTCCGCACAGAGCATCACCAGGAGCAGGAGCATGATGGTTGCAGCTGCATGCGTCCCACCACCCCCCGTAGCAGGGGACCTTACCCTAGCACTAGGACCAACCGCCCTACGGGCCTCACTGCTACTTAGGCTAGCTAGATGTTCTGTTGTTTCTTGCCTTCTATCGATCCATCATTCATCGTTTCATCGCTTCCGCCTTCCATTCCGTCTCAGTCACATGTTTGCCTTGCCTCTAGCTTCCACTCCGGTTTTGGCTTCACTAAAATTTTCCATCAAAGTGGACCAAGCCAAAGGCAACTGGAGCAAGCCAAAGATAACTGGAGCAAGGCCAAGACAACTAGAGCAAACCCAAGACTATTGAAGCAAGCTTGATACAACTGGAGCAAGCCCAAGACAAGTGGAGCAAGCTCAAGACAACTCGAGCAAGCCCAAGACACAAGGAGCAAGCCAAAGTCAACTGGAGCAAGCTCACGCCAAGTGGACCAGGCCCAAGACAACTGGAGCAAGGCCAAGACAACTGGAGCAAGGCCAAGACAAGTGAAGCAAGCCCAAGACAACAGGAGGAAGGCCAAGACAACTGAAGCAAGCCCAAGAAAACGGTTACATGGCCAAGACAACTAGAGCAAGCCCAAGATACCTAGAGCAAGCCCAAAACAACCAGAGCAAAGCCAAAACAACTGGAGCAAGGTCAAGACAACTGGAGCTAGTCCAAGACAACTGGAGCAAGCCCACAACAACTGGGGCAATTCCAAGACAACTCAAGCAAGGACAAAACAACTAGAGTAAGCCCAAGACAACTCGAGCAAGCCCAAGACAACTGCAGCAAGGCCAAGACCACTGGAGCAAGGCCAAGAAAACAGGAGCAAGTATTAGACAAGTGGAGCAAGCCCAGGACAACTGGAGCAAGCCCAAGACAAGTGGAGCAAGGCCAAGAGAACTGGAGGAAGGCCAAGAAAACTGGAGCAAGCCCACGAAAACTGGAGCAAGCCCAAGACAATTGGAGTAGGCTCAAGACAACTTCAGTAAGGCCAAGACAACTAGAGTAACGCCAAGACAGCTGGAGCAAGGCTAAGACAACTGGAGCAAGGCCAAGACAGCTAAAGCAAGCCAAATACAACTAGAGCATGGCCACGACAAGTGGAGCAAGCCCAAGACAACTAGAGCAAGCCCAAGACAACTGGGACAAGTGCAAGACAGCTGGAGCAAGCCAAAGACAACTGCAGCAAGGCCAAGAAAACCGGAGCAAGGCCAAGAGAACTTGAGCTAGCCAAGACATCTGAAGCAAGGCCAATACAACTCAAGCAAACCCAAGACAACTGGAGCAAGCCCAATGAACCTGGAGCAATGCCAAGACAACTAGAGAAAGCCCAAGACAACCAAGAAAAAGCCCAAGACAACTAGAGCAAGTCCAAGACAACTAGAGCAAAGCCAAGACAACTGGAGCAAGCGAAAGACAACTAGAGGAAGCTAAAGACAATTGGAGCAAGTTTAAGAAAACTGGACTAAGGCCAAGAGAACTGGAGCAAGCATAGGACACCTAGAGCAAGTCCAAAACAAGTGGAGCAGGCCCAAGACAACTAGAGCAAGCCCAAAACAACTTGAGCAAAGCCAAGACAACTGGAGCAAGGTCAAGAAAACTGGAGCAAGCCCAAGACAACTGGAGCAAGCTCAAGGCAACTCGAGCGGGCCAAGACAACTGGAGTAAGCCCAAGACAATTGGGGCAGGACCAAGACAACTTAAGCAAGCCTAAGACAGCTGAGGCAAGGCCAAGACCAGTGGAGCACGCCCAAGAAAACTGGAGCAGGCCCAAGACAACTGAAGCAAGCCCAAGAAAATAGGAGCAAGGCCAAGAGAACCTCAGCAAGCCCAAAACACCTGGAGAACCCCAAAACAACTGGAACAAGGCTAAGATAGCAGGAGTAAGGCCAAGAAAACAGGAAAAAGCCAAAGACAACTGGAGCAAGTCCAAGACAACTAGATCAATTATCACAGAGTTGGAGCAAGGCTAAGACAGGTGGAGCAAGCCAAAAACAACTTCAGCAAGCCAAAGATAACTGGAGTAAGGCCAAGACAACAGGAGCAAGCCAAAGACAACTGGAGCAAGCCTGATACAATTGGAGCAAGGCCAAGACAAGTGGAGCAAGCCCAAGACAACTAGAGCAAGCCCAAGACAAGTGGACATTGTCCAAGACAACTAGAGCAAGGCCAAGACAACTGGAGCAAGCCCTAGACAACTGGAGCAAGTCCTCATCAGCTAGAGCAAGGCTGAGACAGGTGGAGCAAGCCAAAGACAACTACAGCAAGCCCAAGACAACTGGAGCAGGCCCAAGACAACTGGAGCAAGCCCTAGACAACTGGAGCAAGTCCTCATCAGCTAGAGCAAGGCTGAGACAGGTGGAGCAAGCCAAAGACAACTACAGCAAGCCCAAGACAACTGGAGCAGGCCCAAGACAACTGGAGCAAGCCCAAGACAACGGGAGCAGGCCCAAGACAACTGGAGCAAGCCCAAGACAACTAGAGCAAGGCCAAGACAACTGGAGTAAGGCCAAGACAACTGGAGCAAGGCCAAGACAACTGGAGCAAGCCCAAGACAACGGGAGCAGGCCCAAGACAACTGGAGCAAGGCCAAGATAGCTGGAGCAAGCCCAAGTGAACTAGAGCAAGGCCACAACAACTGGAGCAAGCCGAAGACAACTGGAGCAAGCACAAGACAACTTGGACAAGCGCAAGACAACAAGAGCAAGCCTAAGACAACTATAGCAAGGCCAAGAAAACTAGAGCAAGGCAAAGAGAACTGGAGCAAGCCCACGACACCTGATGCAAGCCAAAAACAGCTGGAGCAAAGCCAAGACAACAAGAGCAAGGCCAAGATAATTGAAACACGCCCACGACAACTGGAGCCGGTCGAAGACACTTGGAGCAAGGCCAAAACAACTGGAGCAATCCCAAGACAACTGGAATAAGAACAAGACAACAGGAACAAGCCCAATACAAGTGGATCAAGCCAACTGAAGCAAGCCCAAGACAACTAGAGCAAGACCAAGACAACAAAAGCAATCCCAAGACAACTGGAGTGGGCCGAAGACAACTGGAGCAAGCCCAAGATAACTGAATCAAGGCCAAGACAACTGGAGCAAACCCAAGACCACTGGAGCACGTCTAATAAAACTGGAGCAAGGCCAACACAACTTGAGTAGGCCCAAGACATCTGGAGCAAGCCCAAGACAGTTCGAGCAAGCCCAAGACAACTAGAGCAAGCCCAAGACAATTGGAGCAAGGCTAAGACAACTAGAGCAAGGGCAAGACAACTTGAGCAAGGCCAAGACAACTGGAGTAAGGCCAAGAGAACTGGAGCAAGTCCAAGATAACACGAGCAAGTCCAAGACAGATTGAGCATGGCCAAGACAACTTGAGCAAACCCAAGATAACCGAAGCAAGCCTAAGACAACTTGAGCAAAGCCAAGACAACTGGAGCAAGGCGAAGAAAACTGGAGCAAGCCAAAGACAACTGGAGCAAGGCGAAGAAAACTGGAGCAAGCCAAAGACAACTGGATCAAGCTCAAGACAACTGGAGCAGGCCAAGACTACTTGAATAAGCCCAAGACAACTGGAGTAATCCCAAGACAACTGGGGCAAGAACAAGACAACCTGAGCAAGCCTAAGACAACTGGAGCAAGGCCAATACAACTTGAGCAAGTCCAGACACCTAGAGCAAGCCCAAGAAAAATGGAGCAAGGCCAAGAGAACTGGAGCAAGCCCAAGACACCTGGAGAAACCCAAAACAACATGAGCAAGGCCAAGAAAGCTAGAGCAAGGCCAAGACAATTAGGGCAAGCCCAAGACAACTGGAGCAAGCCCTAGACAACTGGAGCAAGTCCTCATCAGCTAGAGCAAGGCTGAGACAGGTGGAGCAAGCCAAAGACAACTTGAGCAAGCCAAACATAACTGGAGCAAG
>SZWC01013674.1:15902-44717 GCA_023375785.1 Penium margaritaceum | reverse complement strand
CTTGCTCCACTTGTCTTAGGCTTGCTCTAGTTTTCTTGGCCTTTCTTCTGTTGTATTGGTGTTGTTCCAGTTGTCTTGGGCTTCCTCCAGTTGTCTTGGGCTTGCTTGAGTTGACTTCACTTTGCTCCAGTTGTCTTGGACTTGCTCCAGTTGTCTTGGCCTTGCTCCTAATCTCTTGGCCTTGCTCTAGTTGTCTTGGCCTCACTCTTGTTCTCTTCGGCTTGCTACAGGTGTCTTGGGCCTGTTCAGCTGTCTTGGTCTTGCTCCAGTTGTATTGGCCTTGCTCCAGTTGTTTTGGGCTTGCTCCAGGTGTCTTGGGCTTGCTCCAGTTGTCTTGGCCTTGCTCTATTTTTCATGGGCTTGCTCCAGTTGTCTTCGACTTACACCAGCTGTCTTGAGCTTGCTCAAGTTTTCTTGGCCTTGCTTCAGTTGTCTTAGGCTTGCTCCAGTTGTCTTGGGCTAGCCCCAGTTGTATTGGGCATGCTCCAGTTGTCTTGGGCTTGCTCTAGTTATCTTGGCCTTGATTCAATTGTCTTGGGCTTGCTCCAGCTGTCTTGGCCTCGCTACAGTTGTCCTACCCTTGCTCCAGTTATCTTGGCCGTGCTCTAGTTGTCTCGGCCTTGCTTCAGTTGTTTGGGGCTTGCTCTAGTAGTCTTGGGCTTGCTCCTATTATCTTGTGCTTGCTCAAGTTGTTTTGGGCTTGCTCCAGTTGTATTGGACTTGCTCCAGTTGTCTTGGGCTTGCTCCAGTTATCTTGGACTTTCTCTAGTTGTCTTGGCCTTGCTTCAGTTGTCTTGGGCTTGCTCCAGTTGTCGTGGGCATGATTAGTTGTCTTGGGCTTGATCTAGTTGTATCTGGCTTGCTCCAGCTATCTGTGGCTTGCACCAGTTGTCTTGGGCTTGCTCCTTTTGTCTTGGGCTTGCTCCAGATTTTTTGGCACTGCTCTAGTTGTGTTGGCCTTGCTCCAGTTGTCCTAGGCTTGCTGTAGTTGCCTTGGGCTTGCCCTAGTTGTCTTGAGCTTGCTCCAGTTCTCTTGGGCTTGCTTTCTTTGTCTTGGGCTTGCTCCAGTTGTCTTGGCCTTGCTCCAGTTGTCTTGGTCTTGCTCCAGTTGCATTGGGCTTGGTCCACTTGTCTTGGGCTTGCTCCAGTTATATTGGGCTTGCTTGAGTTATCTTGGGCTTGCTCCATTTGTCTTGGGCTTGCTCTAGTTGTCCTGGCCTTGCTCCAATTGTATCAGGCTTGCTCCAGTTGTCTTGGGCTTGCTCCAGTTCTCTTGACCTTGCTCCAATTCTCTTTGTCTTGCTCCAGTTTCCTTTGGCTTGCTCCAATTGCCTTATGCTTGCTCCAGTTGTCTTGTACTTGCTCCGGTTGTCTTGGGTTTCCTCCAGTTGTCTTGGCCTTGCTCTAGCTTTCTTGGGCTTGCTCAAGTTGTCTTGGCATTGCTCCAGTTGTCTTGGACTTGCTCCAGTTATCTTCGGCTTGCTCCAGTTGTCTTGGCCTTACTTCAGTTATCTTTGACTTGCTCTAGTTGTCTTTGGCTTGCTCCAGATGTCTTGGCCTTGCTCCAGCTTTCTCGAACTGGCTCGAGTTGTCTTGGGCTTGCTCCAGGTTTCCTGGGCTTCCTCCAGTTGTCTTGGACTTGCTCCAGTTATCTTCGGCTTGCTCCAGTTGTCTTGGCCTTACTTCAGTTATCTTTGACTTGCTCTAGTTGTCTTTGGCTTGCTCCAGATGTCTTGGCCTTGCTCCAGCTTTCTCGAACTGGCTCGAGTTGTCTTGGGCTTGCTCCAGGTTTCCTGGGCTTCCTCCAGTTGTCTTGGACTTGCTCCAGTTATCTTCGGCTTGCTCCAGTTGTCTTGGCCTTACTTCAGTTATCTTTGACTTGCTCTAGTTGTCTTTGGCTTGCTCCAGATGTCTTGGCCTTGCTCCAGCTTTCTCGAACTGGCTCGAGTTGTCTTGGGCTTGCTCCAGGTTTCCTGGGCTTCCTCCAGTTGTCTTGGACTTGCTCCAGTTATCTTCGGCTTGCTCCAGTTGTCTTGGCCTTACTTCAGTTATCTTTGACTTGCTCTAGTTGTCTTTGGCTTGCTCCAGATGTCTTGGCCTTGCTCCAGCTTTCTCGAACTGGCTCGAGTTGTCTTGGGCTTGCTCCAGGTTTCCTGGGCTTCCTCCAGTTGTCTTGGACTTGCTCCAGTTATCTTCGGCTTGCTCCAGTTGTCTTGGCCTTACTTCAGTTATCTTTGACTTGCTCTAGTTGTCTTTGGCTTGCTCCAGATGTCTTGGCCTTGCTCCAGCTTTCTCGAACTGGCTCGAGTTGTCTTGGGCTTGCACCAGTTGTCTTGGACTTGCTCCAGTTATCTTGGCCTTGCTCCAATTGTCTTGGGCTTCCTCCAGTTGTCTTGGACTTGCTCCAGTTATCTTCGGCTTGCTCCAGTTGTCTTGGCCATGCTCTAGTTTTCTTGGGCTTGCTCAAATTGTCTTGTGCTTGCTCTACGTTTCTTTGCATTACTTCAGTTTTCTTGGCTTTGCTTGAGATGTCTTGGGCTTGCTCCAGTTGTCTTGGGCTTGTCCCAGTTATCTTAGGCTTGCTCTAGTTCTCTTCGGCTTGCTCCAGTTGTCTTCGCCATGCTCTAGTTTCCTTCGGCTTGCTCCATCTGTCTTGGGCATGCTCTAGTTGTCTTGGCCTTCCTCCAGTTGTATCAGGCTTTCTCTAGTTGTCTTGGGCTTGCTCCAGTTGTCTTGGCCTTGCTCCAGTTCTCTTTGGCTTGCTCTACTTGTCTTAGCCTTGCTCTTGCTGTCTTGTACTTGCTCCAGTTGTCTTGGGCTTGCTCCAGTTGTCTTGGCCTTGCTCCAGGTGTCTTGGGCTTGCTCCAGTTGTCTTAGCCTTGCTCCAATTGTCTTTGCCTTGCTCCAGGTGTTTTGGGCTTGCTCTAGGTGTCTTGGGCTTCCTTCAGTTGTCTTGGCATTGCTCCGGTTGTATTTGGCTTCCTCCAGATGTCTTGGGATTTCTCCAGTTGTCTTGGCCTTGCTCTTGTTATTTTTGGCTTGCTCTAGTTGTCTTTTGTGTGCTCCAGATGTCTTATCCTTGCTCCAGCTGTCGCGGACTGGCTCTTGCTGTCTTTAGATTGCCCCAGTTGTCCAGGGCTTGCTCCAATTGTATTGGCCTTACTCTAGTTGTATTGGGCTTGCTCTAGTTATCTTGCGCTTGCTCGAGTTGTCTTGGGCTAGCTCCAGGTGTCTTGGCCATGTCCCACTTTTCTTAGCATTGTTCCAGTTGTCTTGGCATTGCTCCTGTTGTCTGAGGCTTGCTCCAGTTGTCTTCGGCTTGCCCCACTAGTCTGGGGCTTGCTCTAGTTCTCTTGGGCTTGCTTTGTTGTCTTGGGCTTGCTCTAGCTGCTCTGGCCTTGCTCCAGCTGTCTTGTACTTGCTCCGGTTGTCTTCGGCTTGCTCCAGTTGTCTTGGGTTTGCTCCAGTTGTCTTCAGCTTGCTTGAGTTGTCTTGACCTTTCTCCATTTGTCTTGGGCTTGCTCCAGTTTACTTGGCCTTGCTTCAGTTGAATCAAGCTTGCTCAAGTTGTCTTGGGCTTGCTCTAGTTGTCGTGGATTTGCTTCAGGTCTCGTTAGCTTGCTCCAATTTTTTTTCGCTTGCTCCAGTTGTCTTACACTTGCTCCAGTTGTCTTGTACTTGCTCCAGTTGATTTGGGCTTGATCCAGGTGTCTTGGGCTTGCTCCAGTTCTCTTGGCCTTGCTCTAGTTTTCTTGGGCTTGCTCCAGTTGTCTAAGGCTTGCTTCACTTGTCTTGGGCTTGCTTTAGTTGTCTTGGCCTTGCTCCAGTTCTCTTGGCCTTGCTCTAGTTTTCTTGGGCTTGCTCCAGTTGTCTAAGGCTTGCTTCACTTGTCTTGGGCTTGCTTTAGTTGTCTTGGCCTTGCTCTAGTTTTCTTCGCCTTCCTTCAGTTTTCCTAGCCTTGCTCTAGCTGTCTTGGCCTTGCTCCAGTTGTATTTGACGTGCTCTAGTTGTCTTGGGCTTGCTGCAGTTTTCTTGGACTTGCTCCAGTTTTTGTGGCCTTGATCCTGTTGTCTTGGCCTTGCTCCAGCTGTCCTGCGCTGGCTCCAGTTGTCTTGGGCTTGCTCCAGTTGTCTTGAGCTTTCTCCAGTTGTTTTCGCCATGCTCCAGTTGTCTTGGCCTTGCTCCAGTTGTCCTGGCCTGGCTCTAGTAGTTTTGGGCTTGCTGTAGGCGTCTTGGACTTGCTCCAGTTGTCTTGGCCTTGCTCCAGCTTTCTTGGGCTTGCTCAAGTTGTCTTGGGATTGCTCCAGTTGTCCTGGGCTTGCTCTAGTTTTTTTGGCCTTGCTCAAGTTGTCTTAGGCTTGCTGTCGTTGTCTTGGGCTTGCCTCAGTTGTCTTGGGCATGCTCGAGTTGGATTGGGCTTGCTCTAGTTATCTTGGCCTTGCTCCAGCTTTCTTGGGCTTGCTCAAGTTGTCTTGGCCTTGCTCTAGCTATCTTTGGCTTGCTCAAGTTGTCTTGGCCTTGCTCTAGCTATCTTTGGCTTGCTCAAGTTGTCTTGGCCTTGCTCTAGCTATCTTTGGCTTGCTCAAGTTGTCTTGGCCTTGCTCTAGCTATCTTTGGCTTGCTCAAGTTGTCTTGGCCTTGCTCTAGCTATCTTTGGCTTGCTCAAGTTGTCTTGGCCTTGCTCTAGCTATCTTTGGCTTGCTCAAGTTGTCTTGGCCTTGCTCTAGCTATCTTTGGCTTGCTCAAGTTGTCTTGGCCTTGCTCTAGCTATCTTTGGCTTGCTCAAGTTGTCTTGGCCTTGCTCTAGCTATCTTTGGCTTGCTCAAGTTGTCTTGGCCTTGCTCTAGCTATCTTTGGCTTGCTCAAGTTGTCTTGGCCTTGCTCTAGCTATCTTTGGCTTGCTCAAGTTGTCTTGGCCTTGCTCTAGCTATCTTTGGCTTGCTCAAGTTGTCTTGGCCTTGCTCTAGCTATCTTTGGCTTGCTCAAGTTGTCTTGGCCTTGCTCTAGCTATCTTTGGCTTGCTCAAGTTGTCTTGGCCTTGCTCTAGCTATCTTTGGCTTGCTCAAGTTGTCTTGGCCTTGCTCTAGCTATCTTTGGCTTGCTCAAGTTGTCTTGGCCTTGCTCTAGCTATCTTTGGCTTGCTCAAGTTGTCTTGGCCTTGCTCTAGCTATCTTTGGCTTGCTCAAGTTGTCTTGGCCTTGCTCTAGCTATCTTTGGCTTGCTCAAGTTGTCTTGGCCTTGCTCTAGCTATCTTTGGCTTGCTCAAGTTGTCTTGGCCTTGCTCTAGCTATCTTTGGCTTGCTCAAGTTGTCTTGGCCTTGCTCTAGCTATCTTTGGCTTGCTCAAGTTGTCTTGGCCTTGCTCTAGCTATCTTTGGCTTGCTCAAGTTGTCTTGGCCTTGCTCTAGCTATCTTTGGCTTGCTCAAGTTGTCTTGGCCTTGCTCTAGCTATCTTTGGCTTGCTCAAGTTGTCTTGGCCTTGCTCTAGCTATCTTTGGCTTGCTCAAGTTGTCTTGGCCTTGCTCTAGTTGTCTTGGGCTTGCCCCTGTTGTCTTGGACTTGCTCCGGTTCTCTTGGGCTGGCTTCAGTTGTCTTGGGCTTGCTCCAGTTGTCTTGGGCTTGCTCCAGTTGTCTTCGCCTTGCTTCGGCTGTCTTGGGATTGGTCCACTTGTCTTTGGCTTGCTCCTGTTATCTTGGGCTTGCTTGAGTTATCTTAGGCTTGCTCCATTCGTCTTTGGCTTGCTCCAGTTGTCTCGGCCTTGCTCTTGTTGTGTCAGGCTTGCTCCAGTTGTCTTGGACTTGCTTTAGTTGTCTTGGCCTTGCTCCAGTTCTCTTTGGCTTGCTCTAGTTTTCTTTGGCTTGCTCTAGTTGTCTTAGCCTTGCTCGAGTTGTCTTGTACTTGCTCTAGTTGTCTTCGGCTTCCTCCAGTTGTCTTGGCCTTGCTCGAGTGGTTTTGGGCTTGCTCCAGATATCTTGGGCCTGCTCCAGTTGTCTTGGCCTTGCTCCAGTTGTCTTGGCCTTGCTCTAGTTGTTTCAAGCTTGCTCTAGGTGTCCTGGGCTTGCTCCAGTTGTTTTGGCCTTCCTCCAGTTTTCCTGGGCTTGCTCTAGTTGTCTCGGGCTTGCTTCACTTGTTGTGGGCTTGCTTCAGTTTTCTTGGTCTTGCTCCAGTTGTCTTAGGCTTGCTCCCGTTGTCTTGGGCTTGCCCTAGTTGTCTTGGGCTTGCTCCAGTTGTCTTGGGCTGGCTCCAGTCGTCACGGCCTTGCTCCAGTTGTCTTGGGCTTTCTCCATTTGTCTTGGGCTTGCTCTAGTTGGCTCGGGCTTGCTCCAGTTGTCTCGGGCTTGCTCCAGTTGTCTTTGGCTTGCTCTAGGTATCTTGGCCTTCCTCTAGCTATCTTTGGCTTGCTCAAGTTGTCTTTGGCTTGCTCCAGATATCTTGGCCTTGCTCCAGCTGTCTCGGTCTAGCTGCAGTTGTCTTGGGCTTGCTCCACTTGTCTTGGGCTTGCTCCAGTTGTCTTGGCCTTGCTCCAGTTGTCTTGGGATCGCTCCAGTTGTCTTGGACTTGCTCCAAATTTCTTGGCCTTGCTCCAGTTGTCTTGGCCATGCTCTAGTTTTTTTGGGCTTGCTCCAGTTGTCTTGGGATCGCTCCAGTTGTCTTGGACTTGCTCCAAATTTCTTGGCCTTGCTCCAGTTGTCTTGGCCATGCTCTAGTTTTTTTGGGCTTGCTCCAGTTGTCTTGGGCTTGTTCCAGGTTTCTTAGCATTGCTCTAGTTTTCTTGGCTTTGCTCTAGTTGTCTTATGCTTGTTCTAGTTGTCTTGGGCTTGCCCCACTTGTCTTGGGCTTCTTCTAGTTCTCTTGGGCTTACTTCAGTTCTCTTGGGCTTGCTCCAGTTATATTAGCCTTGCTCCAGTTGTCTTGGGCTTGCTCTAGTTGTCTTGGGCTTGGTCTCCTCGTCTTGGGCTTGCTCCAGTTATCTTGGGCTTGCTGGAATTATCTTAGGCTTTCTCCATTTGTCTTGGGCTTGCTCCAGTTGTCTTGGCCTTGCTCTTGCTGTATCACGTTTGCTGCAGGTGTCTTTGGCTTGCTCAAGTTATCTTGGCCTTGCTCCAGTTCTATTTGGCTTGCTCCTGTTTTCTTTGGCTTTCTCCAGTTGTCTTAGCCTTGCTCTAGCTGTCTTGTACTTGCTCGAGTTGTCTTCGGCTTACTCCAGCTGTCTTGGGCTTGCTCCTGTTGTCTTGGCCTTCCTCCAGTTGTCTTGGCTTTGCTTCAATTGTTTTGGGCTTTCTCCAAGTGTCTTGGGCTTGATCCTGTTGTCTTGGCCTTGGTCGAGTTGTCTTGGCCTTGCTCTAGTTGTTTTAGGCTTGCTCCAGGTGTCTTAAGCTTGCTCCAGTTGTTTTGGCCTTGCTCCAGTTTTCTTTGGTTTGCTCTAGTTGTATTGGGCTTGCTCTAGTTGTCTTGGGCCTGATCTAGTTTTCTTGGCCTTGGTCTAGTTGTCTTAGGTTTACTCCAGTTGTCTTGGGCTTGCCCTAGTTGTCGTGGGCTTGCTCTAGTTGTCTTGGGGTCGCTCGTGTTGTCTTGGGCTTGCTCTAGTTGTCTTGGGTTTGCTCGAGTTGTCGTGGGCTTGCTCCAGTTGTCATTTGCTTGCTCCAGCTGTCTTGGCCTTGCTATAGTTGTATCATGCTTGCTCAAGTTGTATTGGGCTTGCTCTAGTTGTTTTGGCATTGGTCTAGTTATCTTTGGCTTGCTCCACTTGTCTTTGGCGTGCTCTAGATGTCTTAGCCTTGCTCCAGCTGTCGCGGACCGGCTCAAGCTTTCTTGAGATTGCTCCTGTTGTCTTAGGCTTGCTCTAGATGTCTTGGCCTTGCTCCAGTTGTCTTGGGATTGCTCCAGTAGTCTTGGTCTTGCTCCAGTTGTCTTGGGCTTGCTCCAGTTATCTTTGCCATGCTCCAGTTGTGTTAGCATTGCTCCAGTTGTCTTGGCCTTGCTCCAGTTGTCTTAGGCTTGCTCCAGTTGTCTTGGGCTTGGCCCAGTTGTTTTGGGCTTGCTCAAGTTCTGTTTGGCTTGCTTCCATAGCTTAGGCTTGCTCCAATTGTCTTGGCCTTGTTCTAGTTATCTTGGCCTTACTCTAGCTGTCTTGGGCTTGGTCCACTTGTCTTTGGCTTGCTCAAGCTGTCTTGGGCTTGCTCGAGCTGTCTTCGGCTTGCTCCATTTGTCTTGGGCTTGCTCCTGTTGTCTTGGCTCTGCTCCAATTGTATCAGGCTTGCTCTAGTTGTCTTGGGCTTGCTCCAGTTGTCTTGGCCTTGCTCCAGTTCTCTTTTGCTTGCTCCAGTTTTCGTTGGTCTACTCCAGTTGTCTTAGCCTTGCTCCAGCTATCTTGTACTTGCTCCAGTTGTTTTCAGCTTGCTCCAGTTATCTTGGGCTTGCTCTAGTTGTCTTGGGCTTGCTCAAGTTGTCGAGAGCTTGCTCCATTTGTCTTAGGCTTGCTACAGTTGTCTTGGCCTTGCTCCGGTTTTCTTGGGCTTGCTCCAATTGTCTTGGGCTTGCTCTAGTTGTCATGGGCTTACTCCCGTTTTCTTGGCCTTGCTCTAGTTGTCTTAGGCTTGCTCTCGTTGTCTTGGCCTTGCCCCAGTTGTCTTAGGTTTGCTCATGTTGTCTTGGGCATGCTCTAGCTGTCTTGTCCTTGCTCCAGCTGTCTTGGGCTCGCTCCAGTTGTCTTGGGCTTGCTCCAATTGTCTTGGTCTTGGTCCCGTTGTCTTGGCCCGCTCTTGTTGTATAAGCCTTGCTCCAGTTGTCTTGGGCTTGCTCTAGTTGTCTTGGCCTTGCTCCAGATATCTTTGTCTTGCTCCAGTTGTCCTTGGCTTGCTCCAGATGTCTTAGCCTTGCTCCAGCTGTCTCGGACAAGCTCCAGTTGTATTGGGCTTGCACCAGTTGTCTTGGGCTTGCTCCAGTTTTCTTGGCCTTGCTCTAGTTGTATTGGGCTTGCTCCAGTTGTCTTGGGCTTGCTTCAGTTGTCTTGGGCTTGCTCGAGTTGTGTTGGCCATGCTCCAGTTTACTTGGGCATTCTCCATATATCTTTGGCTTGCTCCAGATTTTCTCGCATTGCTCCAGTTGTATTGGCCTTGTTCCAGTAGTCTTAGGCTTGCTCCAGTTATCTTGGGTTTGCTCCAGTTCTCTTGGTCTTTCTTCAGTTGTCTTGTGCTTGCTCCTGTTGTATTGGCCTTGCTCTAGTTGTCTTTGCCTTTCTTCTGTTGTCTTGGGCTTGGTCCACTTCTCTTGGGCTTGCTCCAGTTGTCTTGGGCTTGCTGAAGTTGTCTCGGACTTGCTCCATTTGTCTTGGGCCTGCTCCAGTTGTCTTGGCCTTGCTTTAGTTCTATCAAGCTTGCTTGCATTGTCTTGGCCTTGCTCCAGTTGTCTTGGGCTTGCTTCAGTTGTCTTGGGCTTGCTATAGTCGGCTTTGCCTTGCTCCAGTTGTCTTTGCCTTACTCCAGTTGTATTGGGCTTGGTCAAGTTGTCTTGGTCTTGCTCCAGTTTTATTGGCCTTGCTCCAATTGTCTTGGGCTTGCTCCTGTTGTCTTGGGCTTGCTCCTGTTGTCTTGGGCTTGCTCCAGTTGTCTTGGTCATGCTCCATTTTTCTTGTGCTTGCTCAAGTTGTCGTGGGCTTGCTCCAGGTCTCTTGGCATCGTTCCAGTTGTCTTGGCCTTGCTCCAGTTGTCTTACGCTTGCTCCATTTGTCTCGAGCTTGCCCCAGTTGTCTTGGGCTTGCTCCAGTTCTGTTGGGCTTGTTTTAGTTGTCTTGGGCTTCCTCCTGTTGTCTTGGCCTTGGTACAGTTGCCTTGGCCATTCTTCTGTTGTCTTGGGTTTCGTCCACTTGTCTTGGGCTTGCTCCAGTTGTATTGGGCTTTCTCGAGTTGTCTTGGGCTTGCTACATTTGTCTTCGGCTTGCTCCTTTTGTCCAGGCCTTGCGTTAGTTGTATCAGGCTTGCTCCAGTTATCTTGGGCTTGCTCCAGTTGTCTTGGCCTTGCTCCAGTTCTCTTTGGCTTGCTCCAGTTTTCTTTTGCTTGCTCTAGTTGTCTTAGCCATTCTCCGGCTGTCTTGTACGTGCTCCAATTGTCTTCGGCTTGCTCAAGTTGTCTTCCGCTTGCTCCAATTGTCTTGGCCTTCATCTAGTTGTCTTGGCCTTGCTCTAGTTCTCTTTGGCTTGCTCCAGTTCTCTTTTGCTTGCTCTAGTTGTCTTAGCCATTCTCCGGCTGTCTTGTACGTGCTCCAATTGTCTTCGGCTTGCTCAAGTTGTCTTCCGCTTGCTCCAATTGTCTTGGCCTTCATCTAGTTGTCTTGGCCTTGCTCTAGTTGTCTTGGCCTTGCTCCAGTTGCCTTGGCCTTGCTCCACTTTTCTTGGACTTGCTCTCGTTGTCTTGGGCTTGCTCCAGTTGTCTTGGGCTTGCTTCAGTTGTCTTGGGCTTGCTCAAGTTGTCTTGGCCTTACTCCAGTTGTCTTGGCCTTGCTCCAGTTGTCTTGGGCTTGGTTCACTTGTCTTGGGCTTGCTTTAGTTGACTTGGGCTTGCTTTAGTTGTCTTGGGCTTGCTCCATTTATCTTGGGCTTTCTCTAGTTTTCTTGGCCTTGCTCGAGTTTGATCAGGCTTGCTCCAGCTGTCTTTGGCTTGCTCAGTTGTCTTGGCCTTGCCCTAGTTGTTTTGGGATTGCTCCAGGTGTCTTGGGCTTGCTCTAGTTCTCTTGGCCTTGCTCTAGTTCTCTCTGGCTTGCTCCAGTTGTTTTGGGCTTGCTCTAGGTGTCTTGGGCTTACTCCAGTTGTCTTGGCCTTGCTCTAGTTGTCTTGGCCTTGCTCCAGTTGTCTTCGTCTTGCTCTAATTGTCTTGGGCTTGCTCCTGTTGTCTTGGCCATGCTCCATTTTATTTGGGCTTGCTCCAGTTGTCTTGGGCTTGCTCTAGGTTTCTTGGCATTGTTCCAGCTGTCTTTGCCGTGCTCGAGTTGTCTTAGGCTTGCTCTAGTTGTCTTGGGCTTGCTCCAGTTCTCTTGGGCTTGCTTCATGCCGTCGTCCTTTTGCACCACGGGCATTTGCTATCTCTGTCTCTGGTTTCTGCCCTGTCACCGCCTTGGGGAGCCGTAGCAGGCCCAATCCCTTTACGATGGGCTGCTCTTTGTTAGGCTCTGGTGACTCACTCAGCTCAAAGATCACCATCCCTATGTCTTCTTCTTTGCCGCAATAGCCGCGGTGCTTTCCCTGGCCCCTCGCTCTTGATGAGCCGTGGCACCGTTGCCTCCTAAGAGGGGTTTAAGCTTGGCTTGGACCGCGCCAGCTAGCATTGGGACACTGCGGAATACTGCGAGGAGCAACTCCATCGCTTAGGCGGCATCCCGTTGGACTTGCGTATGCTGCACCGGGTCGACGCTCTGACGGGTGCCCTAAGAGGGATGGTGCTGCTTGCTGGGCTTGGCGGAGGGCATGTCCGTGGTGCTGTCCTTGATGGGCTGCTTCTCTTGTCCTTGGCGGCGGGATGTCGGCGTGGTCTCCACGTAAGGGGCTTTTCTTTCTGCGACAGAGTCCTTCTGAGGACCTGCCATACGGCTGAGTGATGCTGCGTAGGGTGAGGTGGCTTGCCTGCTCGCGGCCGCGGATGCTGCGGCCTTCTTGGCTGCGTTCCAAAGTTTGGCCTGCTAGTCACGTAGGGCGGCCGATAATGTTGGCGGCGGAGTGTTTTTCAGTGCCTCTCTTCTTGCCGCAGCTGCCTTTGCTTGTGCGCGTGCCTCCTGGGCCCGTATCCCGCCTTCCACCTGTGCCTCTCCATACTGCTCTGCTGCCTTCCGTGTCACTCGTCCACCTGCTCCCCTTGCTGCCTCCGCACTCGTTGTCTCCACCTCCGTTGTGATCTCATTCTTTGTTGTCTCCACAACTACCTATGCTCTTCCTGTCTCTACTTCTTGTTCCGTAGTAGCTTCATCCTTCAGAGTCGCAGGCTCGGCCACTGCCTCCGCCGTCAACTCCGTCGCCATGTGTTCCGCCGCTGCTTTTGCCTTCAGCCTCTACTCCTCTGCCATTTCTTGCCATAGTACCCGCAACTGGTCCCACATGTTCGTGAGTTCATGGGAGTTGTGGAGATACTCCTGAGCTTCTCCTATCTCGGTGAGGGTGTGGTGCTTCTCCTCTCGACACACATCGACGGCCTCTTGGGCCCACTGGCGTACCGCCTCCTCCGTATGTGCAGGTTTTGTCTTCTGAAGTGCCTTCCACAGCCCCTCTGCCACCGAAGTCACGACCTGTTGGTGCAAGGCGCCGTCCTGTGTCAGTTGCCAACATTGTTCAATGGCGGCATACCAGCTCTCATACTACTGCTCCGCCGCGGAGATATATGCAAGCTTTGGCGTTGTATACTGCAATCCCCATCTGCAGGTAACCCCATCACCATACCTTCGCCGTAGTCCTTATATCCGGTACCTCCATCGTTCATGCTGGCATGTGGGTGGCGTGGTAGATGGTGAGCGCCCGAGCATATTCTTGAAGCAGGTGCACATAGCGGTGCGTAGGGATCGTAGTTTCATCGCGATGGACCAGGAACCATCACTCGCGAGCGGCATTGACGTGGCGGTCTAGTTGTTCTGTGTCAAGGAATGTCGCCACACCCTCCATGGCCTGAGCAGCGCGGAGATTGAGGAGGTTGCAAAGTGCCAAAATGAGAGACTCGGCCCCTGCCATTTCCAGTAGTTGCGCGTGGCGAGCTCGCTGGCCAAGGGCGAGGGCAGTCTTGGCCGCACCCTTCAAGACTGCCTGCCAAGCTGGGTTGAAGAGGGAGCTTCCTAACTTCGCGCGGACTGCTTCTGGGAGTTCATCTTGCATGATGACGTTGCTCACCACATCCAACAGATGGTTGGCTCTGGATTTGTCTCCAGTGTCGCCGGAGCTTTCCTCCAGAGGGGTCAGCGTGCCCTCCATGAGTGTGCCGGCCCTGAGCAAGGGTCGCGGTGTCCCGCGCGCCGGAGTGCCTCGTGAGGCTGGTAGAGAGGAGTGCGCGGTCGGCGCAGAAGGACCAAGCGGTGGTGGTGCACTTGCGGGTGACGTCGCTGCTGGGGACGTGAGATAGCCTCATGCCAGAGGTGCTCCACGTGGTGCTTTTGCTGCTGTCACTGCTGGGGGCGTGGCATGGCCTGATGCCGAAGATACTCTAGGTGATACTGCTACTGCTGTTGTTGCTGGGCATGCGGAAAGCCCTGATGACGGAGGTACGCCACGTGACGCTGTTGCTGCTATCGATGCTAGGTGTGCGTAAGGGCCTGATGACGGAGGTACGCCAGGTGACGCTGTTGCTGCTATCGATGCTAGGTGCGCTGAAGGGCCTGATGGTGGAGGTGATCCAAGTGACCCTCTTACTGATGTCATTGCTGGGGACGCAGAAGGGGCTGATGCTGCAGGTGATGCTGCTGCAGTAGGGGACGCAGAGTGTCGTGCGCCAGCCATAGGTACCGTGGTTCGGCCCGTGGTCTGTCGCCGGATGGCACGTCTCGTGGCGCCATCACCCTCTCTGTTCGAAGGCGCGGACCCTGCGCTAGAAGGTCGGGCCATTCTGGAGGCTATGCCGCGGTTGGTACATGAGCTACGAGTGATGCAGCGCGTGAACTGAGTTATAGGATTGGGTGGTTTTAGAACCGTGGGAGAAGGAACGGGAGGGGGAGGCGAGCTGAAGTGAAGAGTGGAGTGAACGATTGAATGTCAGAGAAAAAAATGAGACTGTTGATGCCGGCGCCAAGTAGTACATGCGCTTGGCACGGCGCGAGCCAGTCGGTCGCCAGGAGCATGTCGTATGTGCCGACATCGTACACTTGGACGGTGTGCGGTGCATGCACGTTGGCGACCTGAATGGGGAGGGCCACGGTCTGGCCAATGGGTGCGTGTATAGCACCGGTGGATACGGAGAAGCGGAGCCGGGTGGGGTGATGAGATGGTCGTGTCTCAAGGTGTGGGCCATCCGCAAGGCGATGGTAGTATGAGTGGCATCGGTATCCATGATGGCCACGATTTTGCGGCCACACACCCAGACGTGGCACCATGTTACATGGNCGGGGCAGGAGCCCACGTGTATAGCGCGTGGCAGGCATCTTCCTGGACACAGGAGTGTGCTGTAACGATGGCATGGACCACCATGCGGACACATGTGTTGCGAGTGAGGGTGCAGGAAAGGCGGATGCCAGCAGGGGAGAGAGAGGAGTTCACAAAGGAGAAGAGGTGGTGGAGCCAATCTGCAGACGCGGGAGAGTGAAGGAGGAAGTCGACAAGGGAAAGAGGGTAACGCGTGTCAAGGATAGGGGAGACAAAAGGCATGGGGGACATCGTCGGAGGAGTGGTGGCCACCACTGCAGTAGAGGGAGTCTAGCGTGACTGTGGCAATGAAGAGCGAGGAGGGAGATGTGCCGCGATCTCCTTGAGTATCCACCTGCGAATTGTGGGGTTGAAACGGCTGGCAAGCTGGAGACCAGTGGCATGTAGAGCTGGAAGGGTCTCTGCGGTGCCCAAGGACTCCGCTGGCTCCAGCTTGGACAGGAGTTGGTACACGGCCATAGATTCCTCATCTGTGAATTCACGAGCGATGCCCTCCCACTGAGGCTTGGCGTCCGCTGGGAGAGGAGCAGCTGCAGGACGGGAGTCCACAAGATTGTCCCGCGGTTCCGTGGAGTGAGGCCAGTCCGTGCGGGGGAGGCGGTTGAGAGCATGCGCATTCCGATTGGCGAGCGCGGGCTGGTACTTGATTCTCATGTTATAGCCCTGCAGGAGGAAGGCCCACTTGGCCAGGATGCCCTCATGGTTCTGCATTGTGAGAAGCCATTGCAGCGCTTGATGATCGGTGAGGACCGTAAAAGGCTTGCCGTTCATGATGTAGTCACAGAAGTGTTGGAGGGCCCATAACACAGCAAGGCATTTGCCCTTCACCGATGGGTTGTTCCGTTCACCGTGAGTGAGGGCTCGACTGGCCTATGCGATCAACCGCTGGACTGGTTCCTGGATTGACTGCGACATGACAGCGCCGAGGTTGTCCCGGGACCAGTCGGTGGTGATGGAGAAGGGGAGATTAAAACCAGGGAATTCAAGCATGGGCGCGGTGACTAGTCGATGCTTGATCTTTGTCCAAGCAGCAGCGCACTCCGGTGTCCATTTGAATGGATTGTCCTGATAGGTCTGGTGCTGCGGTGGGCAAATAATGCTGGTGTGGTCGCGGATGAACTTGCGATAGAAGGAGACAAAGCCGAGAAAGATCTTGACCTGCCCTGTAGTAGTGGGTTGGCGCCACTCCTGGACGGCCGCGATCTTCGTGGGACCGGTTTTGATGCCATCGCCACTCATGACGAATCCCAGATATTCCATTTCCGCGGCACTGATGGAACACTTGGCGGCCTTCAGCTTCAGGTTAGCTGCGCAAAGAGCCAAGAAGACAGCGGAGAGGGGGGATTAGAGGTCCGTGAAGCTGTGGGCCGCGACCATGATGTTGTCAATGTAGCAGCTCAGGTTAGGGATGCCGTGGGGGCTAGAATCCATGACGCATTAGAATGTGGCACTGGTGTTGCGAAGTCCAATGTGCATGCGGGTGAAGGCGTAGAGGCCCTCGGGAGTGACGAAAGCTGTCTTGGTAATGGAATCCGGGTGCATGGGGACGGCGTGGAAGGCCGCATTTACGTCGAGTTTCATAAACCATCTGCGCCCCTGCTGGCGCTCCTGGATGTTGACGATTAGCGGCATGGGGTAGGCGTCTTCTTGTGTGATGCGGTTGAGGTCACAAAAGACCACGCTGAAGCGTTTGGATCTGTCCGGTTTGCTGACAATGGCCAAATTGGCACGCCACGGGCTGACGACGGGGACTATCACACCCTGCGCCACCAATTCCACGAGACCTTTATTGATGATCTGTTCTTAGTCCAGGATGATCCAGCGGACTTTTTGTGTGATCGCGGCAGCCGCGCCACTATTGATGACGTGGAAGGCGTTGACAGCTCCAAGGTGTGTTGTCCATCCAGTGAAGATGTCGGCAAGGGAGTCCAACAGGTCCCGGAAGTCCTGCTTCTGGGCGGGTGAGAGGCGAGGGTGAACGATGTGGTCCCACTGTGGGGGCGGAGGTGGCAGTTGGTCGCGGATAGGGTAGAAGTCGTCGTCGTTGTCCATGGAGAGGCCCTGGCCAAACACGTGCTCACTCTACTGCCACAGTCCCAGAAGGCTTGCACGCACCCCTGGTTCCGCATGATCCGCGGAGACTTCATGCCATTCTTCAACAGGGACCTGCTCCGTGTCAAGGATGACATCTACGGGGGCTTGGTTGCTCGGGGAGCGTGCGTGTGCATCCTCCTGTACCGCATCTGAGAGGGAGAAGGGTGAGGCGCCGGTTACTAACACCGTGACTCGATCGTCCACAGTGATGAGGGCATACTCTTCGTACCCGTGGCGGATGTGAGTCGCATAAAACCAGGGAAAACAGGAGGTTGACCCGCCACGGAATGAGATAGTCCATGCCCACGAGGACGTCGTAGGTCCGGGCCTGTGTGACTTGGACATCCATTGGTACGTGAAGAGAGTCCACCTGTAAGGGTAAGCCCCGCACTTCTCCATCCCCGTAATCCATCCCTCGCGCGAGATTGCCGAACAACCGGCGCGTGGGAAGGATGTGGTCTGTCCATTCAATGAGGCACAGGATGCGGAGGGCCGCGGTAGTGTGGGTTGCCCCTTGGTCAATGATAGCAAGGAACTTGCGGCCGAAAATCCAAATCACACAGTAGGCCATCTCATAGTGGCGGTCATCGCAGCGAGGCGATTCCAGAGGCTGTGGTGCCCAGCCCTAGTCCATCTCCTCTGTGGTCAATCCTGGTGGAGCATCTACCAGGACTCGTCGGGTCATCTGGGTGCCGTGGGGCGAAGTGGTGCGAGCGAGGGAGCTGCCAACGGTCTGGAGGCGGTGGTTGGCTCTTGTGAATTCTTCTTTGAGCCGCGGAGTCAGCTCAGGATGGAGATGGAGGAAGTCGAAGAAGTTCACGGAAGCCATGGAAGTGGTGAAGAGTTTGTCCACAGTATCTGTGGAATTTGGTGCAAGGATGGGAGTAGTTTGAGGTGTAGACGGGGTATTCGCAGCAGCTGGGAGCGTCGCATGCACGGGATCCGCGGAGCGTCACTTCTCAGGGGGCCGAACGGAACGGGCAGTGACGGCGTCCTGTAGCCGGGCCTCGGCGACTTCCGCTCGTCGCCGCAAGTCACTCAGGAGCTGTGCAGCTTCTTGCAGATCCCATCCACGAAGCTTGAGCCGACGGGCTCGTGTGATGAGCTCAGTTTCCTTAGGGTTGGTTGTGACCTCCATCGTCTCATCCTCCGCCATGGGCAAACCTAGCTTTACATTGCGGGCGCCGGCCGCGGGGTTCGGCAGCGGGTTTAGCAAGATGCCATGGCCTGTCTCTTGAGTCGCATGATCCTACCCAGTGGGGGGTGGATGCGGTTGCTGTTATTGCTGCTACCGCTGATGCTGTTGTTGCTCACCCGGCCACCCCTGATTGAAGTACTGTTGCCACTGCTGGACAATAGGGTCCCTGGAGACTGGGTCAAGGCGCGGAGCTGCTTGTTTCTTACGAGGGCAGTCCCGAGCAATGTGTTCCAGACTCTGGCACGTATAACAAGCCTTTGGCTTCTGTTGTATGGGTCTTGCCGCCCTGATATTGTCGGGTGGACCGATGTCTGGTGAAGATAGTTGTGGCGTCCCGCACCTTGTTTTGGAGGGAATGATAGCGGTCAGCAATCATGAGGCTGCTGATTTCATCGTGAAGTGCACGGATGAGGTTCTGCAGCATGATCCACAGTGGCAGGCCCTCCCCTTGCAGACTCTTGGCCACGAAGACCCATGTTAGGAACTAGACCAAGAATCTACGGATGTCATCATCCTTGCGCATTACCTCCTTCTCAATTCCGCAGCGCTTCCTCCTTCATCAGGTGCTTGAAGCGCTCGATAAGGGCGTTGCCAACATCCTCCAAAGATGGAAAGGCGCGCGCGCGTTGTACCAGTCAGCTAGAGCTCCTTGGAGGTGAAGTTCCGTAGTGGCTAGGTCAGAGGTCGGGCGCAATGCGGCCAATGCAAGCATAGAGAGTAATCTGTTTGAGCCAGACCCAAGGATCCTCCTTTGGGGTACCCTTCAAGGAGTCCAGCCTTAAAATATTTGCTGGTTTGGAACGGATGTATTGCAGCCGCAAGACGGTGCTGTGGTTAGTCGTCAACGCAGTTATGGCATGTGGCAAGGGAAGGACTGCAGGTGGAGCCGCGGAGTATCCAGTCGGAGTGACAGGCATATGGAGCTATACCGCGGGCATGGGAAGATTTGCTTGCGTGGATAGGGGAGGCATGTACCAAGAGGAGGGAGTTGGTGTGGAGGCAGTGTAAGGCGTGGAGAAGAATGCCATCCCAGGAGGTGTGATCTGATTCCCGTGTGTCATAGGTGTCGTTGTCTGGACACCCAATATGTTTGATCGGTCGGAATCACAGCCGCGGAGTGGAGAGGAACCGCCGTTCCAACATTGGCGACCTGAGCCGCCACTCCCTTAACAGAGTGTGGAGCTCCTTGTGCTTGCTGTGGGGGTAGATACGACTGGCTCTGTGCCATCAGTGGCGGTGCGTGGAAGGCTAGTCCCGCTCGCATGATTCCTAAGAACTGCTGGTGGGGAAGCTACTGATGAGCCACATGCTGTGCATACGACGGCATGTTAGGCACGGGTATCTGCGGTGTAAGGCCCACCAGCGGGTGATGCTGGGCCATCCACAGGTGTGAGGTGGTCGCGAAGGGCTGCATCATGGTCGCTATATGTACCACGCCTCCAAACGGCTGCTACCGATGGGGCAGTGGAGTCCTTGCTAGTAGATGCTGAACTATGATCCCCTGGTGAGCAACACCTCCAGCCGGCTGGGACATCTGTAGGGGCTATGGCACCACCGTGGTGGGTTGTGTTGCCATGCCCGTGTATGCCGTGGATTGCTGGGGCTCGTGAGTTGGTTGGTGTAGTCTGGGCATAGGCGGGTGCGGCAGGGTTCTCGCCTGCTGGGCTCTTGCCACTGCCTGGGATAGATGCATCTGCTGCTGCGGCGGTGCGCTTAGTATAGTGTGGTACAAGGGCATCCCTACTTGTGGGATGCAAGGACTCGGGTGAGGAGGCATTTGGTGAAGTGCCGGTCTAGACGCGGAGAGCTGTGGTGGCAGCGCAGCCTGTACCGAAGTCTGCGCGATTCTCGTAGGCTACTACAGTGAGTGCATTGGCATGTGTAACATTCCCGTCGCGTGAGGGTGCACCGTTAGTTCCGCCGCCATCGCTCCCGCGGATGGGTGTGCCTTATTTGCGTGAGGTTGGCTCTTTGGCGACTACGAGGATCGTGGCGTGTACGAGGGCACCGGCATGCTCCACTGTGTGCTCCCCAAGGGTGGCGCTGGTGGGGTCATCGGCTACTGCTGCAGGCCAGCCATAGGTATTCTGCGAGTATACCCACCAGAGCCGTCCGTCTCATCTGCTACGGAGCGTTCATGTCTTGCGGCATTCCCAATGTGGAGGCTGGGAATTCCATCCGCTGTGGGTGCATCGACGGCTGCTGCTCGCGCGATGCTGGGGCCTCGGGGGTCTTAGGGTCCTCGAGATTCACCAGTGGAAGGTGAGGGTGCACTAACGGAGGTGCGGGCTACGACGCTGCACAGCGAGCTTCGAGTTACTACTGCCCACCGCGACGTCGGTAACCCAATCCACAATAAGCCTCGAGCTCTCCACCAGTGGAGGATTCTTGCAGTGATGGCAGTGCATCGGATAACCATTGAGCACCCAGTGGTATGTCCTGTCCGTCCTATCCCTGCTGGGGTTGGACGGATCCGCGACTGCGAGAACTGTGGATATTCTCCACCTCCACTTGTTTGCCCAGCGCATCCGTGATGCGGCGCTAGTACAGCTGCTCCAACCACTCGTTCTCTCATCTGTGCTGGGCGACCGGATCGAAGCCTGGTGAGGAGCTGACTGGTGTGCGGGATAGCACCAGTGAGGAGTCTTGGCTACCCGCGTAGGTGGCGGCCCGTCGTGGCAGGAAGTACCGCACCGATGACTGCTGCTGCCGTCGTCGCCCGGTGTCTTGATGCACAAAGCTGGCCGCCGACATCAACGACTCATCTGAAGGTCACGTGTAGTTCCGCTTCGCAAAGAGCAAGGAACTGTCCACGCTCACCGCACCATGACACTGATACCCCCAATTTTGCCGTGCCGTCAACTTCCGCCGCGCAAACCTGGTTCCGTGCTATCCGCGGAATATGCACTTTAACCTACAATCCGCGCTTGAGATATGTTTGCGGCAAGACACCGACAACTAGAAGCTTACGATACTTCCGCGGTCCCCTACTCTGGACTTCAGTGCCACAACCTCACCGGTGAATGAAGCTCCGCAGTCCTCCCCTTGCCACACGTGAGCTCGCCACAGCGTAGCTTCTAGCTCCTTTCCGCAAAACCTCGTTCCGCGGCCGTGTGCAAGTAGGGGCCCCACTGGCAGCTTACTTCACTCGGGCTGTTGGTTTGCCATGCACCTTTTTCCCCAAAACCGCGGATATGGCACCGGTGGCAATAGAAGACAAGGGAGGCTGAGTGCTGAGAACACATGGGAGCAAGTGAATGTCTTTGATAAACCAGGGCCCAGTACATGAAAGCAGAGTATTGCTCAAAGAATGACTCGAGTTGTCTTGGCCATGCTTAATTTTTCTTGGGCTTGCTCAAGTTGTCGTGGGCTTGCTCCAGGTTTCTTAGCATTTCTCCAGTTGTCTTGGCCTTGCTCCAGTTGTCTTAGGCCTGCTCCACTTGTCTTGGGCTTGCCCCAATTGTCTTGGGCTCGCTTTAGTTCTCTTGGGCTTGTTTCAGTTGTCTTGGGCTTGCTCCTGTTGTCTTGGCCTTTCTTCAGTTGTCTTGGGTTTCTTCCACTTGTCTTGGGCTTGCTCCTCTTGTCTTGGGCTTGCTCGAGTTGTCTTGGGCTTGCTCCATTTGTCTTGGGCTTGCTCCAGCTTTCTTGGCCTTGCTCCAGTTGTATTAGGCTTGTTCCAGTTATCTTGGGCTTGCTCAAGTTGTCTTGGTCTTGCTCAAGTTCTCTTTGGCTTGCTCCAGTTTTCTTTGGCTTGCTCTAGTTGACTTAGCCATGCTCCGGTTTTCTTGTACTTACTCCAGTTGTCTATGGCTTGCTCAAGTTGTCTTCCGCTTGCTCCGATTGTCTTGGCCTTCCTCTAGTTGTGTTGGCTGTGCTCTAGTTGTTTTGGGCTTGCTCGTGATGTCTCGGGCTTGCTCCAGCTGTCTTCGCCTTGCTCTAGTTGTCTTGGCCTTGCTCTAGTTGTTTGGGCTTGTTCCAAATGTCTTGGACTTGCTCCGGTTGTCTTGGCCTTACCCCTATTTTTGTGGGCTCGCTCTAGTTGTCTTGGGCTTGCTCAAGTTGTCGTGGGCTTGCTCCAGTCTTCTTGGCCTTGCTCCAGTTGTCTTAGGCTTGCTCCAGTTGTCTTGGGCTTGCTCCAGTTGTCTTGGCCTTGCTCTAGTTGTAGTGGGCTTGCTCCAGCTGTCTTCGGCTTGCTCTTGTTGTCTTGGTCTTGCTCCTATTGTCTTGGCCTTGCTCCATTTGTATCAGGCTTGCTTCAGTTGTCTTGGGCTTCCTCCAGTTGTCTTGGCCTTGCCCCAGATATCTTTTCCTTGCTCGAATTGTCTTTGGCTTGCTGCGGATGTCTTAACCTTGCTCTAGCTGTCTCGGTTTGGCTGTAGTTGTCCTGGGCTTGCTCCAGTTGTCTTGGGCTTGCTCGAGTTGTCTTGGCCTTGCTCCAGTTGTCTTGGGCTTCCTCCACTTGTCTTGGACTTGCTCTAGTCGTCTTGGGCTTGCTCCAATTGCCTTGGCCATGCTCCACTTTACTTGGGCTTGCTCTTGTTGTCTTTGGCTTGCTCGAGGTTTATTGGCATTGCTCAAGTTTTCTTGGCCTTGCTCCAGTTGTCTTATGCTCGCTCCAGTTGTCTTGGGCTTGCTCTAGTTCCCCTGGGCTTGCTTCAATTCTCTTGGGCTTGCTCTAGTTGTCTTGGCCTTGCTCCAGTTGTCTTGGCCTTGGTCCAGTTGTCTTGGGCTTGGTCCACTTGTCTTGGGTTTGCTCCAATTGTCTTGAGCTTGCTCAAGCTGTCTTGGGCTTACTCCATTTGTCTTGGGCTTTCTCCAATTGTCTTGGCCTTGCTCCAGTTTGATCTGTCTTGCTCCAGTTGTCTTGGGCTTGCTCAGTTGTCTTGGCCTTGCCCCAGTTATATTGGGCTTGCTCCAGGTGTCTTGGGCTTGCTCTAGTTCTCTTGGCCTTGCTCCAGTTTTCTTGGGCTTGCTCCAATTGTCTTGGGCTTGCTCCAGGTGTCTTGGGCTTACTCAAGTTGTTTTGGCCTTGCTCCAGTTGTCTTGGCCTTGCTCAAGTTGTCTTGGGCTT
Organism: Penium margaritaceum; assembly: GCA_023375785.1. NCBI lineage: Eukaryota > Viridiplantae > Streptophyta > Zygnematophyceae > Desmidiales > Peniaceae > Penium > Penium margaritaceum. The sequence goes on along the minus strand of SZWC01013674.1, from coordinate 22,249 downwards.
GCTCCAGTTGTCTTGGGCTTGCTCCTCTTGTCTTGGCCATGCTCCAGTTTACTTGGGCTTGCTCCAGTTGTCCTAGGCTTGCTTCAGGTTTCTTGGCATTGCTCCAGTTGTCTTGGCCTTGCTCCAGTTGTCTTAGGCTTGCTCCAGTTGTCNCTGCCTCGGGGAGCCGCAGCAGGCCCAAGCCCTTTATGATGGGCTGCTCATTGTTACGCTCTGGTGACTCACTCAGCTTGGAGATCACTACCCACCCATCTTCTTCTTTGCCGCAATAGCCGCGGCGCTTTCCCCGGCCCCTTGCTCATGATGAGCCGTGGCACCGGTGCCTCCTAAGAGGGGTTGAATCTTGGCTGGGACCGCGCCAGCTGGCATTGGAACATTTTGGAATTGTGCGAGGAGAAGCTCCATTGCTTTGGCGGCATCCCGTTGGACGTGCGCAAGCTGCACCGGGTCGATGCTCTGACGGGTGCCTTCGGAGGGATGGTGCTTCTTGCTGCGCCCGGCGGAGGGCATGTTCGTGGTGCTGTCCTTGATGATCTGCTTCTCTTGTCCTTGGCGGCGGGATGTCGGCGTGGTCTCCGCGAAAGGGGATTGTCTTCCTGCGACAGATTCCTTCTAAGGACCAGCCATACAGCTGACTGATACTGCGTGGGGTGAGGTGGCCTGCCTGCTTGCGGCCGCGGATGTTGCGGCCCTCTTGGCCGCGTTCTAAAGTTTGGCCTGCTTGTCATGCAGGACGGCCGATAATGTTGGCCGTGAAGTGTTTTTCAGTGCCTCTCTCCTAGCCGCAGCTGCCTTTGCTTATGCGCGCGCCTCCTGGGCCCGTATCCTGCCTTCTACTTGTGGCTCTCCCTAGTGCTCTGCTGCCTTCCGTGTCGCTCGTCCATGTACTGCCCTTGCTGCCTCCGCAATCGCTTTCTCCACCTTCGTTGTGATATCCTTCTGTGCCGTCTCCACGGCTACCTGTTCTTTTCTTGTCTCTGCTTCTTGTTCCGCAGAAGCTTCGTCCTTCATAGTCACAGGCTCGGCCGCTGCCTCCGCCGTCAACTCCGTTGCCATTTATTCCGCCCCTGCTTCTTCCTTCTACCTCTGCTCCTCTGCCATTTCTTGCTATAGTGCCCGCAACTGGTCTTGCATGTTCGTGAGTTCAAAGGAGTCGCGGAGATACTCTTGAGCTTCTTCTATCTCGGTGAGGGTGTGGTGCTTCTCCTCTCGACACACATCAATGGCCTCTTGGGCCCACTGGCGTAGCACTCCTCCGTATGTGCAGGTTTTGTCTTCTGAAGTGCCTTCGACAATCCCTCTACCACCGTAGTCACGGCCCGTTGGTGTAGGGCGCCGTCCTGGGTCAGTTGCCAATATTGTTCAATGACGGCATACCAGCTCTCATACTTCTGCTTTGTCGCGGAGATATATGCAAGCTCTGCCGTTGTATACTACACCCCCCATCTGCAGGTAACCACATCACCATACCTTCGTCGCAGTCCTTCTATCCGGTACCTCCATCGTTCCTGCTGGCATGTGGGTGGCGTGGTAGATGGTGAGCGCCCAGGCACGTTCTTGGAGCAGGTGCATATAACGGCGCGTAAGGTCCGCGGTTTGATCGCGACGGACCAGGAACCATCACTCGCCAGCGGCATGGACGTGGCGGTCTAGTTTTTTCGTGTCGAGGAATGTCGCCACACCATCCATGGCCTGAGCGGGGCGGAGATTGAGGAGGTTGCGGAGTGCCAAAATGAGACGCTTGGCCCCTGCTGTTTCTAGTAGTTCCGCGTGGTGAGCTCGTTGGCCAAGGGCGAGGGCAGTCTTGGCCGTAGCCTTCAAGACTGCCTGCCAAGCGGGGTTGAAGAGGGAGCTTCCTAACTTCGTGCAGACTACTTCTGGGAGTTCATCTTGCATGATGACGTTCCTCAGCGCATCCAGCAGATGGTTGGCTCTGGATTTGTCTCCACTGTCGCCGGAGCTTTCCTCCAGATGGGTCAGTGTGCCCTCCATGTTTGTGCCGGCCCTGAGCAAGGGTCGCGGTGTCTCGCGCGCCGGAGTGCCTCGTGAGGCTGGTGGAGAGGAGTGCGCGGTCGGCGTAGAAGGACCAGGCGGTGCACTTGCGAGTGCCGTTGCTGCTGGGGACGTGAGATAGCTTGATGCCAGAGGTGCTCCACATGGTGCTGTTCCTGCTATCACCGCTGGGGGTGCGGCATGGCCTGATGCCAAAGATGCTCCAGGTGATGCTGCTGCTGCTGTCGCTGCTAAGCGTGTGGAAAGGTCTGATGATGGAGGTACACTGGGTGATGCTGTTGCTGCTGTCGATGCTGGGTGCGCGTAAGGGCTTGATGACGGAGGTACACAAGGTGACGATGTTGCTGCAGTCGATGCTGGGTGCGCGGAAGGGCCTGGTGGCGGAGGTGCTCCAGGTGACCCTGCTACTGCTGTCACTGCTGGGGACGCGGAAGGGGCTGATGCTGCAAGTGATGCTGCTGCAGTAGGGGACGCGGAGTGTCCTGCGCCAGCTGTAGGTACCATGGTTCAGCACGTGGTCTGTCACCGGATGGCACGTCTCGTGGCTCCATCACCCTCCCTGTTCGAAGGCGCTGACCCCGGGCTAGAAGGTCGGGCCATTGTGGAGACTGTGGTGCGGTTGGTACATGAGCTATGAGTGATGCAGCGAGTGAACTGAGTGTCAGAACTGGGTGGCATTAGAACCATGGGAGAAGGAACGAGATCGGGCGAGCTAAAGTGAAGAGTGGAGTGAACGATTGATGCCGGCGTCAAGCAATATATCCGCTTGGCAAAGTGCGAACCTGTCGGCCACCAGGAGCATGTCGTATGTGCGGACAACATACACTTGGACGGTGTGCGGTGCATGCACGTTGGCGACCTGGATGGGGAGGGCCACGATCTGGCCAATGGGTGCGTCTATAGCACCGGTGGATATGGAGAAGCGGAGCCGGGTGGGGTGATGAGATGGCCGCGTCTCAAGGTGCGGGCCATCCGCAACGCGATGGTAGTATGGGTGGCACCGGTATCCACGATGGCCACGATTTAGCTGGCACACACCCGGACGTGGCACCATGTTACGTGGACCTCAGCAGGTGTCGGCGGACCGGGTACTAGCGGGGCAGGAGTCCACGTGTATAGCGCACGGCAGGCATCTTCCCGGATGCGGGAGTGTGCTGTAACGATGGCATGGGCCACCATGCGGACACGTGTCGCGAGTGAGGGTGTAGGAAAGGCGAATGCAAGCGCGGGAGAGAGAGGAGTTCACAAAGGAGAAGAGGTGCTGGAGCCGATCTGCAGACGCGGGGGAGTGAAGGAGGAAGTCGACAAGGGAAAGAGGGTGACGCGTGTCAAGTAGAGGGGAGACGGAGGGCATGGGGGACATCGTCGGAGGAGTGGTGGCCACCACCGCAGCAGAGGGAATCCAGCATGACTGTGGCAGTGAAGAGCAAGAAGGGAGATGCGCCGCGATCTCCTCGAGTATCCACCTGCGAATTGTGGGGTTGAAACGGCTGGCAAGCTGGAGACCAGTGGCATGTAGAGCTGGAAGGGTCTCTGCGGTGCCCAAGGACTCCGCTGGCTCCAGCTTGGATAGGAGTTGGTACACGGCCGTAGATTCCTCATCTGTGAATTCACGAGCGACGCCCTCCCACTGGGGCTTGGCGTCTGCTGGGAGAGGAGCAGCTGCAGGAGGGGAGTCCACGAGATTGTCCCGCGGTTCTGTGGAGTGAGGCCAGTCCGTGTGGAGGAGGCGGCTGAGAGCATGCGCATTCCGACTGGCGAGCGCGGGCTGGTACTTGATTCTCAATATAGCCCTGCAGTAGGAGGGCCCACTTGGCCACGATGCCCTCATGGTTCTGCATCGCAAGGAGCCATTGCAGCACTTGATGATCGGTGAGGACCATAAAAGGCTTGCCGTTCATGATGTAGTTGCTGAAGTATTGGAGGGCCCATAACACAGCAAGGCATTTGCCCTCCACCGGTGGGTTATTTCGTTTATCGTCAGTGAGGGCTCAGCTGGCCTATGCGATCACCCGCTGGAATGGTTCATGGATCGACTGCGACAAGACGGCGCCGAGGCCGTCCGGGGACCAGTCGGTGGTGATGGAGAAGGGGAGATTGAAACCAGGGAATTCAAGCATAGGCGCGGTGACTAGTCAATGCTTGATCTCCGTCCAAGCAGCAGCGCACTCTGGTGTCCATTCAAATGGATTGTCCTGATAGGTGAGCTGCTGCGGTGGGCAAATAAGGCAAGCGTGGTCGCGGATGAACTTGCGGTAGAAGGAGACAAAGCCGAGAAAGATCTTGACCTGCCCTGCGGTAGTGGGTTGGCGCCACTCCTGGACGGCCGCGATCTTTGCGGGATTGGTTTTGATGCCATCGGCACTCATGACGAATCCCAGATGTTCCATTTCCGCGGCACGGATGGAACACTTGGCAGCCTTAAGCTTGAGGTTAGCAGCGCGAAGAGCCGAGAAGATGGCGAAGAGGGAGGAGAAGAGGTCCGCAAAGGTGTGGGCCGCGACCATGATGTTTTCAATGTAGCAGCTCACGTTGGGGATGCCGCGGGAGGTAGAATCCATGACGCGTTGGAACGTGGTACTGGCGTTGCAAAGTCCGATGTGCATGCGAGTGAAGGCGTAGAGGCCCTCGGGAGTGATAAAACCTATATTGGTAATGGAATCCGGGTGCATGGGGATGGCGTGGAACGTCGAGTTTCCTAACCCATCTGTGTCCCTGCTGGTACTCTTGGATGTTGACAATCAGTGGCATGGGGTAGGCATCTTCTTCCGTGACGCTGTTGAGGTCACGGAAGTTCATGCTGAAGCGTTTGGATCCGTCTGGTTTGCCGACAATGACCAAATTGGCACGTTAGGGGCTGACGACGGGGACTATCACACCTTGCGTTTCCAATTTTGTCAGACCTTCGTTGATGATCTGTTCTTAGTCCAGGAGGATCCGGCGGACTTTCTGTGTGATTGCAGCAGCCACGTCGGTATTGATGACGTGGAATGCGTTCACAGCTCCAAGGTCTGTTACCCATCCAGCGAAGATGTCGGCAAGGGAGTCCAACCTGTCCCGGAAGTCCTGCTTCTGGATAGGTGAGAGGCGAGGGTGAAGGATGTGGTCCCACCGCGGGGGCGGAGGTGGCAATTGGTCGCGGATAGGGTAGAAGTCGTCGTCGTTGTCCATGGAGAGGCCCTGGCCAAACACTTGCTCACTCTGATACCACAGCCCCAGAAGGCTTGCATGCACCCCTGGTTCTGCATGATCCGCAGAGACTTCACGGCATTCTTCAACAGGGACCTGCTCCGCGTCAAGGATGACATCTGCGAGGGCTTGGTGTTCTGGAAAGCGTAGATCAGTGGGTATAAAATGCCACTGCTTGTGAGCCTTGATAAAGTGTTAATTCCCAGTCAACTGAGGCTAAAACTATTGCCTCACTCTCTGACCAGATTTTGCAATCCTTGGAACCAGTTGCCTCCACAGTTTCAGTCTCTCCAAAACCAGTTGGTGGTGTGAACCAATCACTGCTAGGGACCCTCCAGGGTGCACACTCTCCCTCAGGCCAACAAAGGGTTATCGGCCCACGCCTCTAAGGGGTTCAAAGCCAGCTTGACTTCATGCTCCCAACAGCAAGACATGGCAACTAGCGAGTAAGAGAGCAGCCGCGCTCTCCTTAAGTTTGATGGGACAGGCTTTGCCTTGTGGAGGTGGCCGTTTGAGGTCTTCCTCGACGACAAGGGACTGCTTGAGCTCTTAAAAGGTGATGAGACTGCTCCACCGGAGACTGCAACGGCTGAGGTGAAGGAGGCATACAAGAAGCGTAACAAGAAGGCATTGGCGCTCCTTGTGTCTGTGTTATGCCCACCATAACTTGGGCACATCCAAGGATGCACCCTGGCCGCGGACGCATGGTCAAAACTGTGCTCCATCTGCCAGTCAAGCAACCTTGCCAATCAACTCTTTATCTTCAAACGTCTCGTCACCCTCCGAGCCAACGAAGGCGACAACATCATGGAGATCATGCAGCAGATTGAATCCCTCGCAGCGGAGTGCGTGGCCACGGGTTGGGAGGTCGACTCTCAGTTGCAAGCTATGATCCTCCTTCTGGCCTTGCCAGACAGTTGGAGTCCCATGATCACAGTCCTTGGTGGCTGGCCTTCCGACGAGCTGAAGTACCTGAAGGTTGCTGAGTACGTGCGCAATGAGTGGATGCGACGTGGCGGTCATGAGAGTGCAGTGGCATCAACGTCAGCTTACACAGTTCATCCTCAAAGTGTAGGTCGAGGCAACAAGTGGAAGGGTGCCAAACAGGGCACTAAGAAGGGTGACAAGAAGGGGGAGTGCTTCAA
>SZWC01013673.1:35401-53259 GCA_023375785.1 Penium margaritaceum | reverse complement strand
CGTTGGTGTGTGGCGTTGGTGTGTGGCGTTGGTGTGTGGCGTTGGTGTGTGGCGTTGGTGTGTGGCGTTTGTGTGGCGTTTGTGTGGCGTTTGTGTGGTGCATTGTTTGGCGTTTGTGTGGTGCGACGGCGGTGGCACACCTGACGAGGTCTGACGACATGGCATCGCTGGGTGCACGGGTAGGAGGAGGAGGGAGGTGCACATGTAGGCTGAGAGAGAGCCGTTGTAAAGGCGAGTGAGGGTGGGAGGTGGATTGTGTGTTTCCTTTGTTTTGTGGCTGATGCAGATGTCGACTGGTTCTGCGCATGCACATGTGAATGTGCATGTATGCGTGTGTATGTATGCGTGTGCATGTATGTGTGTGCATGTATGTGTGTGCATGTATGCGTGTGCATGTATGTGTGTGCATGTATGCGTGTGCATGTATGCGTGTGCATATATGCGTGTGCATGTATGCGTGTGCATGTATGCGTGTGCATGTATGCATGTGCATGTATGCGTGTGCATGTATGCGTGTGCATGTATGCGTGTGCAGCTGTGCACAACACCTTTTGTTGCAAGGCACCACACAACAAGGCACGCATTGTGTTGCAATGCGTTCAACATGATTATTTGTGCACCCATGCCCATCCACATGCCCATGCCCATCCACATGCACATGCCCATCCACATGCACATGCCCATCCACATGCACATGCCCATCCACATGCACATGCCCATCCACATGCACATGCCCATCCACATGCACATGCACATACACACGCATACATGCCCATGCACATATGCACATGCACATGCACGCGTACATGTACACCCACAGGTGATGAACAAGTGGCTGTCTCTGCAAGCATCGTCCGCCATCCCTGGCAACGTGGAGAAAGTGCGAAGCCTCAAAAGTCATCCCGCATTCGTCATCACCGAACCCAATAAGGTGCGTGCGTGGGTGTGTGTGCGTCAGTCATCACCAAAGCTCATGAGGTACATGCATGCATAGTCCTGTGAGTTTTGCTGTCACTGACGTGAACAAGGTACCTGCGACCACCGGACAAAGGATCCGAATGGTTTGAACCAGCTGTACGTGGTGCACGATGTAATATGATGTGATGGGCCGTGGCTGCCAGGAGGAAGGCTCTGCTAACCCCCACCATCCCCCACCACCCCCCACCAACCCTCCCACCCCCCACCCCTGTACCCTCCTTGTACTTTGTCCCTGTGAAGTGCACAGCACACGATTCACACTTGGGTAAGGAAAAGCGATGTAGCACATACTGACCTGCGCAGCGACATCCAATGCAGCTGCAGTGCCGTGCACAGAGAAGCAATCCTGCAGTCACGCAAACGCAAACGCAAACGCAAATGCAAACGCAAACGCACACGCAAACGCAAACGCAAACGCAAACGCAAATGCAAACGCAAACGCAAACGCAGGTGTGCTCGTGACTGCTCTTGGCAATGGTGCAGGTAACCTCTTCATCGCACATGCACATGCACACGCACATGCACATGCACATGCAACGCACACATGCCACCACGCATGACGACATTGGCAACGGTGCAGGTGTACTCACTCATGGGAGGGTTCACAGCATGCCCCGTCAACTTCCACGCAGCAGACGGCAGCGGCTACGAGTTCATCGCCGACTCCGTCATAGAGCTCGACAAGATCAACCCCCAGGTGAGCTCCAGTCAAGGAAAGAGAGAGGAAGAGGGCGGGGCTGGAGGGGGAGGGGGGGGGGAGGGGGGGAGGACAAAATCTTTGACCCTGTGTAACTCACTTGCATTGGTGTGCACCACGACGCGTCGAGCAGTGTGAGTGACGCAACGAGAGCGCAGCAGTGTGAGTGACGCAATGAGAGCGCACCAGCAGCAGGGATGCACGCGATTGGGTGCAAAGTGGTGGAGCATCTTAGCATAGGACTATGTTGTGACTGGATGTGACGACTTCGAGCTCTAGTGTAGTGTGCGACTGGAGGACTAGGCAGGTGGGGAGGAGGATGTGGAGTCTCATGGCATGGGAGGACCAAAAAAAAAAAAAGATGTTAGAACAGAGTGGTGGAGCACTTCATGTTGAAGAGTCAGACGAGAATGCAACACGAGGACTGCTGCTTAGCAGTTCAATGCACAGTGCTGCCATGTGATGCAACGCTGTGCGATGCTCGTGCACCCACACATGCACATGCACATGCGCATGCACATGCATGATTGGTTAGGAATCCAAACGATTATGCTGACACTGCAAACCGTGATGCAAACAACCCTGCAGGTGGCCGCACGCATAGTCTCTGCCTTCACACGATGGCGCAACTACGACCAAACACGCCAAGAAAAAGCCAAGGTCTCTTCCCCCCCTCCTGTCCTGCCTCCCCCCTTCCCTCCTATTCTCCATACCTCCCTCCCTCCCCTCCTCCTTCCCTCCCTCCCNCTCTCTCTCCCTCTCTACTTCCTGTCACTTTTCTCTTCCCTCCTCGCCCCCGATCCCCTTCCCCCATGTCCCACTGTTCCTTTCATTTGCTTCACTCCCTTTCGTCCTGCCAAACCTCCTTTGTCTCCTGCACCAGATGTAGGAGATTCCACGCTTTCCCCTCCTGTAGTCCCCCCGCACCCACCACCCTTCCTCACTCCATAGGCCAACATCTCCACCCATTTCCACTACACCTCCTTCCCGTCTTGGGCTCAGTGATGGTCGTCACTGGGTGCACCGGCTATGCTTCGTGGCCGTTCATCTCGTGAAGACGCTGAATGCAGGACGAGTAAAAGAACCAAACCATATCACACACAAAGAATCGGGCATCTGAGAGGGTGTGCTTTTGGAGCCGCTCGTCCGCTGATGCTTCCTTTCCTTCTCTCTGCCTTTTCTCTCTCCTTTTCCTCCTCCTCCTTTTCCAAGAGGCAATCCAGATTTCACGCTTGCTTTCTGCTGCGGGCTGTTTTCCAACGGCAGGCGCAATTGGAGCGCATCGCGGCGACCACCGGTCTGTCGGAGAACGTGTTTGAGATTGTGTCCAAGAGCCTCGGTGCGCCTCCGCCGTCCTAGGGCACTAATGAAGTCTCCGTACTCAGAGCATTGCATCACCGGTTTCCACTAGGGCTGCCAAACCAGTGGGAGTACAAGTTGCTTTGGATGCTGGGAAGATAGATCATGAACCGATCAGAACCCCTGATTCCCTGGAAGATGCGGCTGAGCTAACTAGGACGACCATGTTCCTGCCAGTCAGAGAAGGATCTTCCGGTTGGTTCATGAAGCCCGCCATCTTCATGTGCTTATGCTGATAATTCATTCCGGACACATGGTTTAATGAAAATGCTGTCCATTGGAAGGGTGCATGTGCATGAAGCATCTCAGGGATCATAAGACACTTAATCACCGCCACGCAGTTTGAGGGACCCTACTTTGCCATCAATGAGACCTAGCACCATCTGTGAGGATTAGCACAAAAGACAAGAACCGCGACAAAGTGGTTGCAACGACAGTTGAAGCTTCACTGGCTGCAACAGACTTCCAAGGGGGTGGCCTGTCGTCTTGTCTACCACTTCACTAATCAAGAGCAGTGGAGCATTACCTTCAAGGTGCTCTGGTTGAGGGTGCTTCCTTTGGGGTCCTGTGACCAGGCGGAGGGTTTGAGCCTTATGCCCTTGTGAGAGTGTGGGGAATCTTGCCAACCTTGTTGCCGTTGGCGTGGTGACACTTATCCAACCAACCGGCGCACTAGCAAGCATGTGCAAGGAACAAGGGTTGGGCTAGGGAGACACAAAATATCCTGAGCTTCAAGAACTTGGCATGCAGGGAGAAATGAGAGAAATGACAGCGCACAAAGTACACAAAATGCTCCCCCACAGCGCGAGCTAACATACCTCATGAAGCAAGAGTGTCCGCCGCCGATGGTCACACAAGATCTCCATCTCAAAGAAAACGGCTGCACGTTCAAGGTCCTTCATCCTCTAGACAACCTGGAGGACTACCTTGGCTTCCTTCACGGCCTCCATTGAAGGGGACACGGTCAGGAGGTTGTCCACATACCGTAGTGTCTCTTAAATTCGACTAAAATAATTATTTTCCTTCGTCCACTCTGGCACATATTAAATTACTTTGCCCATGGACGAATCACTCTCGAAATTAAGAAAAACTCGTTTCTCTATACAAAATTCGTAAAGAAAAATGCAATATGAAAATTACTGAAATGCTTCCACAACGCAGTCGAAAACAAATGAGACTCCACATTGCCATGCTGCATCGGGATGGCAACGTGGAGACTTTCCCACGGAAATTAGTAAGGGGCAACTCAGCTCCCCTGGCACTACGCGCGGCACCTTGCATTCTGTCAGTCTGCGTGCATTGGATCGCCGTCCGATACACGCAGACAAGACAAGGGGCAGTGGCCTCTTGCTTGTCGCCAGGATCGCACGCGCGACGTGCGAAGGGTGGTAGGGGCGCGACGTCCCTCCAACGTTCCGAAGTTCATAGATGAGGGGAGAGAGCATGGAGCTAAACAAAAATTCGACCATTATCTAACATATAATTAACAAAAATGCCCATGGACGAAGCAGGGTAAAAATTAAAAGGCCATAAATTATAGGCGAATTTAACTGTCACTTAATTCGATTCTAAAAAAGAGGCGAATATATAAGACACTACGGTATACCGGGATGGTGGTGAACCTCTCATATGTCCATTGGAGAAAGTGGGGCGGATCGTCATCACTCTGCACATAGCCGGCATGTGTAAGTTTGTCGGTGATCTTCTCGTTCCAGCACTGTGGTGCGTGCTTCAGGTTTTGCAAGGCCTTGCGCAAGTACTAAACCCAATCATTGACCTCGAAGCCAGGTGCCCGGATCATGTGGATCTCCTCCTTTGGACTGCCATGAAGGTACGTGTGATTCACAACCATGTGGTGCAGCTCCCAATCGTGCTAGGCAACAACCAGACAATGGGTGCGAGCGGTGGTCATGCGGTCAACGGGTGCGAACGTATCAGTGAAATCCACACCCTCCACTTTTGACAACCCCTTGGCCATCAAGCAGGTCTTGTAGCAATCCAATGCGCCGTCAAGCTTCACCTTGTGAAAGACCAACTTGGTATGTACATCATTCAGCCTAGGTGAGAGGTATTGGAGTTGTGCTCCTCACCATGGCGGGAATGATTCCAAAAATGAACACCAAATGGACAAACCCAAGTGGCTTAGTGGTTAATGGTGTCCACCTCGAGAGGCAGGGGCCCGGGTAGAAGTCCCACAAGATGAATTTCTGCCATGCCTCAATGGAGGTGGAAAATAGGTGCCAGGAAGCTAGCTCAACCTCTATAGTTCCTCTTTGATTTTCTAGAAGGCTGGTTGAACGTCCAGGAAGGTGGCGCACCTTCTAGAAGAGGTTGGTCTACAAGGATTCTAGAGGTGTCCTGGTCTTCTAGATATCTTCCCACTTGGTAGAATCAAACTTAGGAATCTAGGAGGGGGCAGAATCTTCTAGAGGAGGGAAGGGATGCCTTCCTATGTGGGAAAAAGGACAGGCTACCAAGGGACACTCTAGAAGTCATAGAATCTGCTAGGAAGTTTCAAATCTAGCATGCTTTGGTGTTTTGGAAAGCTTAGATCAGTGGCTATAAAAATCTAGTGCCTGTGAGCCTTGATAGAAGCGTTCATTCCCAGTCACTTGAGGCCAAAACTATTGCCACACTCTTTGACCAGATTTCTGCCATCCTCGGAACCAGTTGCCTTCACAATTTCTCCCTCTCAAAAAACAGTTGGTGGTGTGAACCAGCCACTGCTACGGACCCTCCTGGGTGCACCTCACCCTCAAGCCAACAAGAGGTCAACATGCTCACAGACACCGTGCTCACAGATGGCTCTCTGCTTATCCTCATAAGCGACACGCCACAACTCTGCGTCCTTGGTCCAGAGTGCCTCCTTCAACGTACCTAGATGAGGCGTCGCCGAGGGAGAGCTCTGGATTGCCAAGACGTATGCCTCCGGACTCGGTATGACGACAACGTCAGTTCCATCATCGTAAGAGACCAAGAACTCATGGGAGACTAGCTTGTGTCCTATATGGTACACCAAATGCGCCTCGACATGATCTCTATGTACACTCAAGCCAAAGGCCTCCGTGCCAAGCTCATCATTCTCAAGTGGGGCATCCCAACATAGAGTCAGCTATCTGCTAATCTCTAGAGGTGAGTGGTGGAAGACAAACACCGGGATCAAAAGAGTAGCCCGATGCTGAGGTGCTCACTTGGGGATGGAAAACAGGCGGTTGGGCTGTAGGCGCAAGGGCCGTAGGCTTGCAGGTAAGGTGAGAGGATGCTAAAGTTGGAGAATTAAAAATAGGGGTTTCCTCAGGACCGTATGTGTTTGGGGAAACTGCAACCAGCACGAATCAGGTGAACTAGAGGGAACTGAAAAAGGTGAAGGAGTAGGTGAACCAAAGGGGACACACACACATGCAGAGGAGTAAGTGTGCCAGAGGGGACAGACATAAGCACAGGAGCGGATGTGCCAAAGGGGACCGACACATGCACAAGAGCAAGTGTGCTAGAGGGGCCAGACACAAGCAGGAGTAGGTGTGCCAAAGAAGATTGACGAGGCCACAAAATCCACAGCTAAGATGGTCGTATTGTCATCAGTCGAAGACCGGACCATGGGTGAGGCAGCTCTGATGGACACAACTGTGGTTCTAGCCTCTCCAATCCACCGAGAAGCCCTATAGGTGGGGATATGATCGGCGACCAGCGATAGAATGTTGGAAATGTCGAGGTAGGTGAGAGCCTTAGGGAAGACAGTGTCTCGAGACCCAACAATCCGGTGGCAAGAGGGTCCCAAAAGCACCAGGCCTTTGAACGTTGGGAAATCCAATGGAAGGCATACATGCGACGCTGATGTGAGACCGTGGACTTGTACTAGTTTTTGGTATAGTAAATGTAAAAACTCAAGGAAATCCTAAATGCAAGCAAGGTGAAGGTCAGTGCGATGGCCAAACCACATCTCGTAGAACATGACATGGTCCAGAAAAGGACGATGCGGAAGACGGTTCCAGAACCACATCATGTAGGAAAAGCCCTTAAAGGAAGAGGACTCTAGAAGACTCCACTTATACAGCATCATGCAGATCGCATCCTCCATGTTGTGGTTCAAGTGCTCAAACATGTTGTTATGTAATGGTAAACCAAGAGTACAGAACTAGTGGAAAACACCATGCTTAGCAGAGGTGTCCATCTCACCTAAAAACTCTCCACCATGATTTGAGCGCAACGTGTGGGGTGTGAAGAGGCTAGTGTTCAGCCATCACCAAACACATGTAGACCACCAGGACGGCATCGTGACAAAACCTCTATACATGCATTTTTTCATCTTTGTCCTCGGGTGTAAACAAGTGCTCCTACTTTTCTGGCATACTCGAAGCTTGTCCAAGTTTCGGAGGCACGCGGACCACTTTTTGTTTTTCAAAAATTCAGGTCGCGGTCGAGCTTGACTCCGCTCGACTACAAACTTCACGAGGAGGAAGAGCGATCGAGTGAGCAACTGAGCAAGCGAGCGCGCGAACGCATGCTCCACACGCCAGGGGCGTGTTTTGCTTGCCCCTTTGTGTGGCGTTCTGTACACACCACACGAAGGTGGCTTTCACCCTCTCGGCTAGTAGCGTAATGGTTATGCTACCCGCCGAGGGACTTTCTCGGAGGAGAGCCTTCGACAACAAATACATTCAACGGCGGGAGAAAACTGGTGTCTGCCATCGTATGACAGTCGTACTGCCTTCGGTGGCGTGCGCAAGAAGGCAACCGCACCCACCGCCGGGAGAAAGACACGATCAACAATGTGGCTCGCCGAGAGACAAGACAGACCATCAATCTAGACGATCGACGGCCGGACACTTCTCCCACTAGGCACTAGGTGCAAGTAGGGCACAGAGTCTAGGTGCAAGTAGGGCACGAAGAAATGGTGCAAGCAGCTTGTGGTAGCAGGCTATGAGGGCAGGAGGTTGAGATATAAGGCTAGCCGGCCGGACAGTATAAATGCACTATCCTAAGTTCATTGTAATAAACCTGTCATTTCTTATGATTTCCAGTTTTGGCTTCCAGACTATCTCCAAGTCTATCTTTCTACTGTGACTGTGCTCTCCACACATAAGGCTAGTATTCAGAGAGGACACACCTCACATTTGGTATCAGATCCAGGGCCATGCGTTGGATGGAAGCGCTGCCGGAGCTCTACAAGTTTCAAGGAGCCGAAGGCATGGACTACGCCGGACAACGTTGAGGCTCATCGAGAGGGAGATTGCTGGACCAGACTTCGAAGCCAACGCACGAGCCAACCTCTGGAAAACTTTTCTATATTTCCATAGCATCCGCACGGCCTATCGTGTGTGCTTGGAAGACGACGGGTGACTCCCATGCACTTTGAAGACGTTAGATTTTCATCATGGACTGCCGAATTGCTGAGGGAAATTTCTTCGATTGTTGCCAAAATGCTGCTAATTTTTTCTGAAGATCTCCAAACAGCCAAATGCCATCAAGATCAATGGAGTAGGCCTTGCAGTAGATCGTAGAGCAGCTGGGAGCCCTCAAGCTGGAGAATAAGTGGCTCAATCGCCACATGGCTGACCTATGGGACGGGACTGACGCTGCATAAGTTTGGACGGCCCGGTCAAGGAGTCCGCCAAAGCCAAAGCCAAAGGCTCTAGAACCATTCAGACCCTCAGTTAAGGGTGAGAGCGTACGGACCTGGTTGTTTGCCATTAACGGCTAGTTTAGGGCTCTGGGTCCTCCAGGGGATGATGCCATGCGTGTGTCTTTCGTGGTTGCACTACTACGCGAAGCAGCATTGGAGTGGTGGAGGAAGCTGAATGTGCTAGCCACTCGAGGTGGGGGTGAGAACGTAGTTGTACAACATGCCATGTTGTGGCAGCCAAGCACAAGATGGACTGAAGCACGCATGCAGACGACATGGGAGTTGTTCGAGCAAGTCATCAGAGATCGGTTCCATCTCATGAACGCTTCGATGGTTACACGCAGCAAGCTTAAGCAACTGAAATAGATCAGCTCGGTCTAGGAGTACACGCGTCAATTTTTGGCATTGTGCTTGGAAATTGACAACATGAGTGTGCCGGAGATGACGGACAAGTACCACGACGGCTTGAGCGCAGAGATTCAACGTACGCTGACATTGAGTGGTATTACAGAATTCCGGGTGATGTTGGCAGCTGCTAAGCATGTTGACGCGCTATGTTACCATCGAGGGGGTTTCTGTGAGAAGCACAAGAACTTCCAGCGTCGAGGACAAAACCAACAAGCTAAATCCATGGAGAGCAACGTAATACAAGGAGGCAAGCAACAGAGCAAGTCACATGGTGAGAACTGTTGGATCTACGGAAGCCTGGACAGCAAAAGAAGGACTGCAAGGAGACGCAGCAAGGAAACGAAACCAACAGTGAATGACGGACAGCCAACTACTAGAAAAGCTTTGTCCGCATCAGTGAACACCAGCCCCGAAAGTCCTTCGACAACTAGGGAGTTGACGAGTGTATTGCTGTGCAACAAAGGGAGTAGGAGCTTTCAGGAATCTACCTAAATGCCAAAATATCATGGGCTTGTTCTGTGGACCGCGAAGGGCGCTAGACTTGCTGGCGAATTAAAGCATTACTGGATTGTGGCGCGTCGCACTTGTTTTTCAGCGACAAGCTCGCAAAAAGTCTAAGGCTTGCACGACTACCTGGGAACCCAACTAAGGCCAAGTTGGTGCAAGGGGAACGGAAGTGCGGATTGGCTCTGAACTCTTTGATGATCCCTCTGCGCAAGCTATCGTGCAAGGTTAACTTTTGCACGTGCCCGATGGATACCTATGACGTCATTTCGGGGTGTGACTGGCTACACCAGTGGAATCCTGCTGTGCATTGGATGCGCAACCAGGTGAAGGTGAAAAGAAGCAGAGAGCATATATTTTTGCTATGGACAGAGGAGAAGGGCTCCAAGGCAGGAAAGGTGCCGTAGTTGAGTTACGTGCAGCTAAAGCATTGTCATCGTGAGGAGGACCAAGCATACCTTCTGTGGGTGTGGAAGAGGAAAGGAGATGAAGAGTTGGTATTGTTGGCAGTAAAGGCAAATCAACAAGGAGAGCAACAGAAAGTACCAACCTCAGAGTTTTCGGAAGGCATCAAGGGAGTGCCAGAAAGCTATAGTGACATATTTCCTACTGAGCTACCAAAGGGTTTACCACCAAAGCGAGACATTGACCGCAAAATTGAGCTGGTTTTGGGAGTAACTCCGACAGTGTGTGCTGCTTGTGGCATGAGCTATAATGAGCTCAGCGAGTTGAAGAAGCAGTTGGAGGAGCTAATGGATGAGGAGCTCATCAGGTCGTCGGTGTCACTGTATCCTACACCAATCCTCTTTGTGAAAAACAAATAAAAGGGAACTACGAATGTGCGTGCACTACTGTGCTCAGAACAATGTAACAATCAACAACCGGTACCTGTTGCCAATGGTCGAGGAGATGTTTGACCAGCTGAGGGGAGCGCAATAACTTAGTAATATTGACTTGCACTTCGGATATCATCAGATCCAGATTGCAAAAAAGGATGTGGAGAAGATGGCGTTTAAAAAAAGGTACGACCATTTCGAGTACCTCAGGATGTTGTTTGGATTGACCAACGCTCCTAAAGAATTTATGACTCTCATGAACAGGATCTTACATCCTCACTTGGTCCAGTCCGTGGTGGCATTCCTTGATGACATCCTCATCTACTCCCAAACTAAGGAAGAGCTCAACAATGTATTCAACAGTTGTTGGATATCCTCCAGACAAAGATGTTTTTTGCTAAGCTATCCAACTATGAGTCAGAGAAAATCGAGGTGGAGTTCCTTGGGTATGTTATGGACGGCAAGGATCTGCACATGGATCCAAAAAATTGGAAGCAGTGACTCATTGGCCGACACCAATGTTTGTGTGTGACATCTAGCTTTTTTTGGAGTTGGTCAACTCCTACCGCAAGTTCATCCCGGGGTACGCAAAGATGGGTGTGCCGCTGTCCCAGCTACTAAGGAAGGATAACCGGTAGGAACGGGACACGAAGGAGCAGAATAGCTTTGAGGAGCTCAAGTCGACAATGTGTAATACTTCAGTCTTGGTGCATCTGGATTCATCCAAGGAGTACGTCATGACGGCATACGCAAGCGATTACACCATTAGGGCACTAGATCACGGAAAGAGGCCGCAAAGATTTGTGTACGCATCTTGTAATTTGCAAGGTACAGGGTTAAACTACGCAATCCACAAGAAAGAGATATTGGCTATGATCCATACTTCCAAGCAATGGAGGTTCTACCTTGAGTCGTGGCACTGCGTAATCTTCACACATCACTATGCCCTGAAGTACCTGAAGACGTAGCCAAACTTGAGTCGCCGACAAACTCACTGGATGGATTTTTTAGAAGGATTTTCTTACTACGATTTCCAGTACAAGCCTGGGAAAGTGAATCCAGCACCCTCTATCACAGAGGCCTGACTTGAGCCTCAATACCATCTTGGTGCTGATGGGGTCTCCAGACATGCATAGCCTATTCAAGCATGGCTATGGCATGGACGGAGAGTTGACAAGTGGTGCGTTGAAAGACGCAACGTGGGATGGAGTGTATTGGTGAAGGGGGCAAGAGCTGAGGATTGCCGTGCCAGACCATGCACCATTGAAGCAATTGCTGCTAGAGGAGGCGCATGACATCCCCTACTCGGGTTACATCGGCTTCGACAAGATGCTCAAAGCCTTGGCATGCCAATACTGGTAGTTGTCCATGGAAACTGGTTGTAAGAGGTTTGTTAGAATTTGCGATGAGTGCTAATGCATCAAGGCGCACAGGACCAAGCGACCAGGACAGCTACAACCATTGCCTGTACCACAACGGCCATGGACAAAATCTCACTTAATTTTATCAGCAGGTTGCTTGTGACGCGGCAAAGCAACAACATGGTGTTGGTGGTGGACCGGTTCTCCACGATGGCTCATTTCATTGCATGCCCTGAGAGCATCACGTCTGCTGGGACAAATTAACTCCTCCTCTAT
This sequence comes from Penium margaritaceum, assembly GCA_023375785.1. Taxonomy (NCBI): domain Eukaryota; kingdom Viridiplantae; phylum Streptophyta; class Zygnematophyceae; order Desmidiales; family Peniaceae; genus Penium; species Penium margaritaceum. Next base: position 41,217 of record SZWC01013673.1, on the reverse strand, counting down.
CACGTTATTGTTACACGGACTGCCACAGTCTGTGGTCTCAGGTCGCGATCCACGCTTCACTTCACGGTTGTTGAGAGATCTCATGGGGAAGCTGGCACGCGGGTGCAGCTGACCACTGTACACCACAGAGTGATGGGCAAACAAAGAGCACGAACCAAATTTTGGAGCAGCTGCTGCGGAGCATGGTCCTAGTAAATGGAGAGGTTGGGACAAGAAGCTTGGCGTGGCAAAGTTTGCCTACAGCTCAGCGGTGTAAGTTTTAATAAGGAAGTCAGCATTTGAGGTGGCTTATGGCCACCAGCCACTAAGCCCAGCCGCCCTTGTCATGACAATATCTCTTCCGACTGTGCAGCACATTGTTAATGGGTTTGTCACCACATGGGACGTGGTGCCAAAACGGTTGTTGAAGATAAAAACTTAGCAGAAGCAGCAATCAGATAAGCATCGATCTATGGAGGAGTTCCAAGTGGGTGATCAGGCGATGCTTGACTCTGCAAAACATTAACTCATGGGAGTTGAGAGCCCCAACTTGAAGCTGCGATGGGTGGACCCGTTCTGCATTCTGGAGAAGCGATCGGCCGTTTCTTACAAGATGGAGCTTTCATCTCATTACACCATCCATCCGGTGTTCCACATCTCCCTGCTTTGTGCCTATCGCGATCCCAGCACCTTCTTCGAGGGTCGCAGCACAGCTCCACCTCCCATTGTCCAGGTTGAAGGAAGTGAGGAGTTTGAAGTGGCAAAGATTCTGACGGACCGCCAAAGGGGACGTCGGTGTGAGTTTCTAGTGCAGTGGAAGGGGAATCCGGCTGAGCACAAACTATGGGAAGCAAAAGCTAATTTCGATGTTGGGAGTACCAACATTGTCCTCCAGGATTATCTCAGGTACGCCGAGACGTTGCACCTCTGACGGGGGGAGGGGGGGTTGCATGTAATTAAGTGCCCCTACTTTTCTGGCATACTTGGGGCTCGTCCGAGTTTCGGGGGCACGCCGACTATTTTCTTTTTTTCGGAAATTCAGGTCGCGATCGAGCTTGACTCCGCTCGACCGTGGACTTGAGGAGAAGGAGGAGCATGCAAGCGAGCAACTGAGCGAGTGTACAACGTGCGAGCGTGCAAATGCGTGCTCCACACACCAGGTGCATTTTTTCTTGCCCCTTCTTTTGGCGTGATGTACACGCCACGCGAAGGTGGCTTTCACCCTTTCGGCGAGTAGCGTAATGGTTACGCTACCCGCCGAGGGGCTTTCTCGGAGGAGAGTCCCCGACAATGGATACGGTCAATGAAGGGAGCAAACCGGTGACTGCAATCGTACAATGGTCGCAGTACCTCCGGTGGCAAGCGTAAGAAGGCGACCACACCCGCCGCTGGGAGACATACGCGGTCAACAATGCAGCTCACCAAGAGACAAGACAGACCGTCGATCTGGACAATCGACGGCCGGACACTTCTCGCACTAAGTACTAGGTGCAAGTAGGGCACACAGTCTAGGTGCAAGTAGGGCAACGAGTAATGGTGCAAGTAGCTTGTGGTAGCAAGCTAGGAGGGCAGTAGGCTGAGGCCAGGGCTAGCCGGCAGGATAGTATAAATACTCTGTCCTGAGTTGGTTGTGAATAACCTGTCATTTCTTATGATTTCCAGTTCTGGCTTCCAAACTGTCTCCAAGTCTATATTTCCTCTACGACTGTGCTCTCCACACATAAAGCCTAATTTTCATAGAGTTCACACTCTCACATCGGGTGTGTAGTGTATGCAGACTCTATGGCTGGCAGTGATCCATGTTGATGGCAAAGACACATGCTCGCCAAGATCACCACATGGTGGTGCCACCTTTTTATCTTTGTGCACTCCACTGGCCATCAACCCTTGCCTGCCCCTGTTGGTAAACCTACATGTGTCTTTCATAATACTGTGACATATTATAATTGATGAGCTAGAGGGCCTAGATTATTCCGTCCTTCATCTGTTTCATAGGACCAAACAAAGTTTACTGGCGTGTGGCCTGTTTTGGCCAAGCCTAGGACCTCACAGGATTATCTACAAGGTTTTGGCGAATTTTGACGAGTTCACCCTCACGTCCTATCGAACGGCGGTGAGCCTCGCCCGCCGGCCAACAGGTGAGACTCGATTAGCGTGTCTAAGCCCATAACAAGGAGCTACCTTGTTACTCGGACATTCCGTAAAACTCCGTGACCTGTGTGGAGGATTCTTAACCTAGCATGCACTAGACTCTATGGTTTTCTGAGCGGTTTGTTTCATTGGATTCACAATGTCGCTCGCATGGTATCAGAGCTAATCAACAGGCCTGAGCGGGATCAATGCTGACTATAGGAGCTGAAGACGGGGGCGGCCTCCACTTGCACCTCATGTCAGCAAGAGTCAGCGGGTCACAGCACGTTGTAAATGCATCTCTAGGGTGCCAAACCAGTCTAAGGGGGAGCAAGAGCCTTAGCAAGGCTTCACACACGTGACGGAGGCTGGACGCACAGATCTGCCATAAAAAAAAGGCCGCATGCCTCTCCAACGACCCCCCAAGGTGCCCAGTTGCGACTCCAGGGGTGGAAAAGGGGCTTGAGGTGGCGTGTTTGGGTTTTCAAGGCCCCAGGACTGAGGTGGCTTCCCCATAGAGCTTTGGGCTTTCGTCAGAAAACTGGGCTTGAAGTGGGCTCGGTGAATTGCTGCCAAAACAAATTGGCCCATCCTAATACCATCAGCACCTGGAGAGACCCAAGGGACCATCTTCCAAGCAATCTGAATGAGGTGGATGGGACAAACGGTGGTGTTGGCACCCACGGCGTTGCCAAAAATGGTGTTGCTGGAAGCAGTGGCGGTGTATACCTAATCGTTACCGCAATGGCACAGCTAGGGCTGGGCCAAAAAGAAATTTCCCCTCCGCAGCTGGGGGCGAGGACTTCCTCGCCTGGAGGAACATCTTCTTGTCCTGGACGGAAAAATATGGGTTGGAGGAACTTTACCTCCACTCGCCTCCTGATACACCAACCGATCTTATGTTGCTAGGAGGGTTCGACGCCTTGACACGCACACTGCCAGATCCACAAGCCTACACCCTGCGCCATTTTCACTTTGGCGGCAAAGGTGAGGATTCGTCCGAACCACGAAGCGGTGCAGCACGACCCCATGATGCCTGGCGCCATTCATGAGCTCAGTAATGAGTTGCTGCTGCAGTAATCTTAGGATCAGCCATAATTTTAACGAAAGTCGAAGCTGGATGCCAAGTATAATACTCAGTCGTCTAGGGCCTAGAAAGCAGCCTGGGCCTGTGTTCAGCAACCAAGGCCCAAAAATGGGAGCTTGAGAAAATGTTCAGCAGGCCAGGGCCAGAGGTGGCATGCAAGAGTTATGTACAGCTGGCAGGCAAGAGAATGACGTCCAATGCGTCCAGTTCAGGCTGTGAAGGTGAATGTACCCATTTTTGCAGTGGCAGGACTGGACGACGGTCCAACACCATGTGCAGCAACCAGGTTCAGCGCTTGCATTAACTGAAAGGATTGAGAGTCAAATTGGACAGTGGAAGAATTTGCTTCTGATTGGCTGCCATGTAGACCAGTTTGTGAATGAAACGAGTGTTGTAGAAGCCGTATAATCATGTATCCGGAAATTCAAGAAAACTACACTTTCATTGGACGATTCCCGTCCCTGTGTTGAATCAGCAATCGGGAAAACACTTGTTTTCTTCACTCATGTAACCAACCTCCTCTGGTATGCACATGGAAGGGGGGGAGAGGAGGGGGGGGGNGGAGGGGTTGGCGATCCTACAAGAGATTCAAAGCTTTGGATCTGGATGATGAGTTTGGAGGTGTAATTTGCAACTACAGGGGCCACCCCCGTTAGAAAGAAGATTGAAATCATGGCCTCCCTTTTGCGGAGCTCTTCTAAGTTAGCGAACTGGGGCCGGTAGAGCAGGATCAATGGCTAAAGATCAAGTTCATGCATTGTCAATCGTAGGCACACTACCTACTGACTGGATCAATCTAATGTGGCAAGATTCTTTCACTCCATCAAAGGGTTGGAATGGCATTGTGTGTACCATTCTCATGCATTTTGGAAGTTGAAATACTAGGTCACTCGAAATACCAAAGCCGAAATTGTTTTTGTGGTGGTGGGATAACCTAGTCACTTTGCAATATGTGTAAAGAATCAAGCAACGGTGTTAGAACTTCTGTCTGATCTTGCCAAAAAATCAAAGAGTGGAATTGGAGAAACAAAAACAAGAAGATTTCATGTTTTTCAAGTTCAGTGTGTTATTCATGCAAACATCCTGACCTTGGAGACAAGCATACTTTTGGTAGATCCAATGGTGGATTGCTCCATGGTAACTGAGAGGTCTGATCGTGCAATTGGAGCTGTTGACATCAGCAGTGGCAAGCAGTTGGTTGCCTACATATTGTGCAAACTGCTCAAGCCTTTGCATGGGAAATGAATGTTTACAGCTGTTCACACCTTCAAGATGTGGTGGAAAGAACGTGGTGAATGTTGAAGGTATGTTGCTTGCACTGACCACCATGCCTTGAATTTCCTCAGCCAACTATGAGTCTATGAATGGATATCATTGAGTCCAACCTCAATCAATGGAGCTTCCTTAGTGTAACTTTGGCTGGGACATCAAGTACTGACCCAGAAAAAACATCCAGCTTACGGTCTCAGTGAACAAAGAAACATGATGGACAAGAGCAATGCTTTCTTTAGTCAGCAAGACTCGTATATTGAGCACCTCTTCAAAGTTGGATAAGAGCAACTAATCTGGCAGCTACAGCAGAGCAAGTTTCTGGTCTGGCACTGCGTATTGGTGAGGATGATTCACTCATCAAGACGGCGTGCTAAGCACAGAGCTACAAGGATGCCATTGGAAAAATGTCACAACACCAGTCCAAGTGGTAACTTGGATGAGGAAGGAAAAAAAAAAAAAGCACTCATGCAATATTTTTTTCTGAAAGAAGATGCAAACCAACAGTGTAGATCAAGTTGATCTTTCAATATTTGTCAGCGGCACCAGTTCAGGTGAACCAATTTCCCGGGCTTGCTTCAACCTAACAATACCAATGGAGCCATTGTCAGACATCTCAAAGGATTGTGTAACAGATTCTGTGCTACGTCGGAGAAAAATGACACAATACTCATGGTGGTTGATCCCTTGTCCAACATTACACACTTCATCCCCATGACGACCACCATCAACATTTATGCTTAATCACTCCAAATCCATACACAACCTGACTTATGTACAAGAATATATTATATGACAAAGAACCTTCCTTGAATGAGTTCTAGAATAAGAGCAATGTTTCTTAGAAATATCTTGTATGTGTATCATACATACATTCATTTGTGTACATCGTTTTGGAACATTCATTGAACTTACCCGAGTATTTCTTTCTCTATAAATTTTTAAGTAAAAGAAATCATTCATTTGTTTAGAATATGTTACAATCATGTTTTGACCTAATGTGATATAGTCTGTGACTAATGGAGACTTCCGTGTTATGTCTGTAATAGTTCCGGTGTCGCTATATTAGACTTACAGATGCTCCTGCCTAACGCAGGTCACTTCTACGTGAAGCGAGGTAGATAGTACATGAAGCGACAGCGACAACATGGCACAAAAGCGACAGTCAAGTTCTTACTGCCACTGTCGCTCGAGCGGCAATCCAAATGTAAATTTTGTCTTCTTCGACGAGGGGACGGTGGCTGGGAAGGGGGTGTTCCGATCACATATCGCGTCGTTCAATGTCGAGGTCTTCAAGGAACGGGGTTAAGGCTTGTCCCCCCCTCGAAGTAAAAAATATATGAGCGGAGTG